>JAYMTA010004520.1:0-12550 GCA_036897625.1 Pelargonium cotyledonis | reverse complement strand
TTTGAAAAGTTCAGCCACTAGTTTGTCACTTTTGAAAGTTCAACCACTACTTTGACTTTTGACTCAAAGTTCAACCACCAATTTGAACTAAAGTCCCCTCAATTAATATTTTGAGAGACTAGTCTTGAGTTTAAGGATTTAATGACACATTTTGGAAAGAAAAGAAAAGGAAGACCAAACAGCAAAGAAATTTATTACCTTGAAATGGAGAGTATATTAATTTCCAAACTGTCGAGAATCATTTATAAAACCCTAATAAACATGAACCAAAAAAAAATAAGGAGAAAATTTCAGGAAGAAGAAACAACAATGGGGTTGAGGTTTGTTCTTGAGAGCCTCTTATGGTTGATGTTCGTGTTAGGGTTTCTTACTCAAGGTGGTGAAAGTCAACGCAAGATCTTCAATGTGAAGAAGTATGGTGCAATTCCCGATGGCAAAACCGATAATACCAAGGTAATATTGATTTATCGTACTACAGTTGACAGTTGAGGCTCTACTTTTAAAACTCGTCAGATTCAACATGTGCAAATGATAATAACTATATGTTATTTGATTAACAGTTAAGAGTCAATCACTTTTCAAATCAGATGGATTCAACATATACGAGAAAAAAACTTGTGTTTTTTTTTTTTGTTTTGTAGGCATTTTTGAAGGCATGGAGTGAGGCATGTGAGTGGAAAGGAGGTGCTAGGGTTTTGGTGCCACAAGGGAAATACATATTGGTGGGCCCCATTGAATTTGAAGGTCCATGCAAGGGTTTAATGGCAATTATCATTGAAGGAGTGTTGATGGCTACAAATGATCACATGAAGTTCAGTGATAAGTGGATCACATTTGGTTACATTGATGGGTTGATTGTGAGTGGAGGTGGTAGAGGCACCATTGATGGACAAGGCCAAGTTGCTTGGCATTTCAATGATTGCAACAAGAACCCTAATTGCAAGCCTCTCCCCATTGTAAGTGTTGATTTATAAGTCGATTTCATCTTGATCGTCGTGTTTTGCAGGTCAGATTGAGTAAATCCGCACGTTCTAGCATCTATAACTATCATATCTTGCATATTGTAATGCATCTATTACATTATCTAATTCTCTAGAATTCGGTGGTTCATCACTTGAAATCAATCAACAGCAAGAACTCGCATTTCATGCTTTTCGGATGCGAAAACATGAACCTCACTCGTATCCGCATAACTGCGCCAGGAGATAGCCCTAACACCGACGGAATCCACATTGGCATTTCCAAGAACATCAACATTTCTCATTTGGCAATTGGCACCGGAGACGATTGCATTTCCCTAGGGCCGGGAAGTCGGAACATCCACATTTTCGACATCTCTTGCGGGCCCGGGCATGGGATTAGCATCGGGAGTCTTGGTAAGTATCCGGACGAAGACAATGTAACTGGAGTGTTCGTGAACAACTGCACTTTACGCAACACGACCTCTGGTGTGAGAATCAAAACTTGGGGTTCATTGTTCGCTAGCAAAGCTTCGAATCTTCGATTTGAGGATGTTTTTATGGAAAATGTCCGGAACCCTATCATCATCGATCAACAGTATTGCCCATATCCTCATTGCAATCAAAAGGTACTTAAAATGATTTTCTCTTTAAAAGTGCATTTTCATTTTGTTAAACCGAATTCTATCTAAACCTGTCCGGCCTAGTTTTAGCCATTTGGTCCGGTTTTCGATCCTTGTGAAAGATCCAGACCAATGCAAAGTCCTACTCCCAGGTTCTGAATGGTACCAAACTACTTAACTCTTAATGTCTACTCGTTTTGTGTCTGCAGAATCCGTCCAAAGTTCAAATCAGCGATGTCACGTACAAAAACATCCGGGGAACTTCGAGTTCGGACGTTGCGGTTACTTTGAATTGTAGCAAAAGTGTCCCATGCCAAAAAATAGTGATGCAAGACATAGATTTAGTGCAAAATGGCCAAACTAAACCAGCAAGTGCATTGTGTTTTAATGCCAAAGGAGAGTCTTCTGGAAAGCAAACCCCTCCCTCTTGTTTGTGAGTCTTGGGGAGCTTTTTATTGCACTAGAGTTCTCTAAAGTTTATTATAGGGTTCTAGGGACTAGGGGTAGTTTTGTAAAAAAAAAATATGAATGACAATGAGATACAATAATTCAATACAAACTATATTCAACACTCGAGATGGTACACGATATGAACAAATGCTTTCAAGTAGAGCTCGAAATTTGAGTTTCGGGACAAGTTTTTCTGGATTCGGGTTGAAAAGGTCAGCTAGGGGTTGGCGAGGGTAGTTTGGTAAGAAAAATGAGTAACAGCTAAAGTACAGTCAAGACAGTTTATATGGCACGATGCGATCAGTCAATCAAGACAAACACTTGTTGCCAAGTAAAGATGGTAACTCGGGTTTCGGGTTAGATTTAGGGTGAGTTTCGGGTTAGATTTAGGGTGAGTTCTTAAAGGTCGGGTTGAAAAAGGCCAACAATGGTTGAATGTGGAGGGTTTCAGGTTAGGATTGGGTTAAATCCAAGTTGCTAGCTCTAATAAATTGTCAAACACTTCAAGCCTAGCAATGCATAGCAAATAATATATATACTATGTGTACTGTCTACATGAGAATCTAAGTGCAGCTCTCATTTTCGACTTCCATTGTCGAAAACCAGAAAGAATCATAATTCGGCCATATATTCCGCTGTCCTAAACATGTCACGACTCAATAACAAAGTACGAACTATAAAGGCTCTATATGCATCTTAGAAGGAGGATTTGCCATCCCGTTTGCCCGATATACCCGTTGTTCCACGTCACACTCGTGGAGAAGAAAAAAACACGACCATATTAAGGCAAGAACGGGCAGCACATCCTTATCTTTGGATTTATTATAAAAGGTAGTGTTAGGATTAATAACTGGAATGGGAATGCGAGCGGAAAAGTGCTTCCCATTCTAGAACCATTCTCATGATAAATAAAAAAAACTACTAATCCAAACACTACCTAAGTTTTAACTGAAATGAGCACTATCGAAAGTCAAAATCCAATTAAACCAAAGAGATGGAGAATAAGTTACAAATTCTTGAGATCAGGAAAAACTTCAATGGAAGCAAGATCAAGATATGTTCGGTTTAAGGAAAAGAAGTTACTGTTATGACGGAAGAGATGGAAAAAGAAAAGGAAAGTTTCACCGCCTTTTCAACTCGATAAAGTTTCTCTCAACAGGCAAGATGCCTAACTGCAGCTATGGATCTTTGATCCGAACAGTGACTCAATTTGTTGGTCGAGCAACCCGAGGCCTCACAGGCGTCTTAGAAGGGCTTACCCTGCAGATTTGATATTGAATCACGGTATCAGAGCCAATCAACTCATTGAAAAAGAAATTAGAAAAAGGTATGCATTGATGCATCAAGGACCACACCTGATGGGTTGGGCTCCTAGGACCATCCCGCTACAACTTAAAGCAAGAATGGCACTTTCTGCCTGCTCGAGAAAACAAAAGAGTTAAGCAAATGATCCATGAACTTAAGATATCAACAAAAAGAACCACCGGTATTCTTAATCACTTGGACATAATCATAGAATCACCATCAGAATATGGGCAAGCTAGATATAGAAAACTGATCCACTCTGTCTCAAAATAAGCCTCATTTTACAATTTCGAAAAAAAAAAGGGGCATTGGCTTTCCAATAATACCCTTTCATTAACACAAGTATAATGAGCACACACAATTATATACGGTTAATTAGGTCATTTTACACGACTTCTTACTTTGTGTGAAAAACTCTACAATGACGCTCATTTTGAATCGGGGATAGTACACAAATGACTCTAAAATAGCTATTTTGTGAATAATGGTGAAATCAAGCTTCTTAAAATGGCATAACCACGAGAGAACCGAGATATCTTTAAAGAGTTGAAATGAAGGATCTTACTCGCATCACGTTGCAAATACTTAAACAAAATCAAGTTACGCGTTACATTCTAACAGTAACGGTAGATGAAAACATTTTCACGGGAAAATCTCTGACTAGATTTGAAACTAGATGAGGTGAGGTGCAAAATCTAGTGATTTTAAAACTAAAACACACGCATGATCATGTAAAATATGAAGAAAACAAACGGATATCGAACAGTCAAAACAGCTTCCGGAGCAGCATGCAACAGAGAAGATAATGTATAACATAACAAAATCTTCGACTTCAAATATTTCAATGCCGTAAAGATTAACTTACCACAGCGAATTCAACAAAAGCTATGCGAGTTTGATGCACATGATCCCCCAAGATCCTCAAGCGAGTAACCTGTGCATGGATAGATAATTTTGAGTATCAACAATCTATTAGATACACTAGCTATTAAAAATATGGGAAATATGAACAATTTTTGTAATCTACGGTTGCACCAACCTCCCCACAAATAGACTCGAAGAAATTCTTGACATCAGCCTGAGCAATCTGCACAAACGATAAAATAATTAAACTGGCAACAAATGAGAAGTTATTTGATGCCAGAGATATGACATCACATCACCATGAGGCTAGGCGGCCGTATTTTCACATTCTAAACTCATTTGAGGGGTGTTGTGGTCATTTATGAATATATATAAGTTAGGATTTTGGGCTGGTAGTTATACATAGCGTTTAGCACAGTCCAAGCAAAACTGACCAACAAACAATACAACATTTCCGTGAGCCTAGGCCGTATTTTAGCGTTCTCTAGTGTTCTTGTATTTCGGCCAGTCATTTTCAATAAGAGTTGCATGATTGTTGAATCCCGATCACCGTGCATGAAAATTTATGACCACAATAATCATCCTAACAAGTATTGTAAAGGACAAAAACGAACACGGAAAAAGGCTTACCTTCTTATCAATATTAGTACAATAGACTGTCCTGCTACACATTTCCCGTTCATCCTCTGTCTGCATTTACCGAAACATCAGAACAGAAATTAACAAAAGCCTTCCAAGAGCATAGTTCTTAAAAATTCACAAAACGAGACATTTATGCCATGGAAGCATCCAAAAGATTATAAGACAACTATGCACGTAGTTACTCAATCATACCCTAGGGAGATATGTAGGATTCACAGGAAGGATGGCGGTTTTCGAAGGTAAGACTCTGAAAGGGTAATATCCTAACATGGTCCCACTGAGGGTTAAAGCATTCCTGGCGCCATCTGTTGACACAAGTCCACGAAGCATATAAAATATCAGTAATCGTACCTTAGTTTGGATTGAAAAATGTTAGTACCAAATGCTAGCAGAGTTGATTTAACTTACGTTCATCAGCAAACTCAACAAATGCAAATCGAAGGACTGAATGTGGATCACCGCACACTCGGCAATCAACAACCTATAAGAAAGACAAAAGTTAAAGAATACTTCAGACGTTTGTTTTTACCAACTGAATTACAAAGAAACCATATACACATACATGTGTCTGTATTAGAGTAAGAATTGCCCGAAACTTTAAAGTTAGATGTTTGTCTTCCACAGTGTAGAAGCATACTATAGAGCCAAATAACAAAATTCATCAAACATTTTATAGCAAGATTCAAAATGCTCGATACATGTTTCCATAGTGGCAAATGCTCTCATGCTATGGAATTATAAAAAGAGATTATGCGTAAAAGATCATATCCATATTCCATATCTCTAGAGATGGTTAAAAAAAACCAAACATATCGGTTCAGCTCAACTAAAAGATTAAGCTTATAGTTGAAGGCCCAATATTAATTTTAGACTCTATAACATGAAACAAACGGTTTACCACTTGCATTGGTCGGTACTGGTTTGACTATTGGAGATCTTATGTTTGCAGTTTGGATGCCAATTAACCGACCAACACACATTCCTATCCCTCAAAAGTTTATCAACAGAAAACTTGAACCTGGCTATTTGATAAGTGAAGCATTAGCTTTTTGGACACTTACGCAACCTGAATATTAAGAAATTTTATCGACATTTTAGGAAATCATAATAGACATTGTAATAAATGATATTGGATAAGCATTTTATCCCTTATTAAACAATACAAAGATTAAATGTTAGATCATTTGGAAAAAGATAACTGATAGTCAAATATATCAGAATGTATGTCATTAAGAACTGTTGGACAAAACCAAACAATCAAATTAATGTTCACAACGTGAAAGGAAAAGAAACATGCAAAAGAAAAAGAGAAACAGGTACAAATTCAAAGAATGAATAGAAGTATTAAAACAACCATTTGTCGGAATCTAACATAACACAAAACAGGTGTCGAAGAGAGCATTGTAACTTACTTGTCCACAGGTGCTAAACAAGGCAGCAAGCCGCTCTTCAGTGATCTAAAACAAAGAAGGAAACAGTTTTCATTACTAATCATTTCCAAAATAAAAACAAGACGAACTCAATGCCAATAAATTCTATGCACCGAAACGACACAAAGGCATGCTTACATTTTGATCAATATCAGAAACATATACAGTTCGCCTAATACTATCTTCCCGCTGAGCCCTAAGACTTCTTCCACTCGGCCTCCTCCTTGTCTGGTTAAGGTTATTTTTCCTCTGGAAAAAAAATATAACAATTAGCAAACATGCAAAGAAAAAGAACAGATACAGAATCGTGAAATTTCAATGCATAGCAGCAACAAAATCTAACTCCCCAAAGTTTCCTCATTTTACGGAAGAAAATTGCATCATCAATCAAAACAAATCAAAGAGAGAATCTACATCCTTAAACCGAGAAGAAGAAAAAACAAATGACAAAGTTGAAAAATTAAAACAACGAATCTGTTTGGCCAATAAACTGTGAAAAAACAGTACACATGACATCAGAATTCAATCAATACACAACAAGGAAACACCTCAGATTTTGCAACAGAATGAGCAGTGTCCCTCAAAATTCAATCAGGACAATATAGCATAAATGATACAGATAATGAAGAATACACGCTTAAAAACCCAACACAAAAACCGAACCCTTCTCTAAATTACAGTAGAAATAAAACCAAGCATTATATAGCCAATCCCAGAAACACTAAATTCCAATTACTATACTCTATTCAAAATCAGACTAATCAGAGATTACCAAAAAAAAACAAAATCTAAAACCCAAAACCCCATTTTTAGAGACAATTCAGATTGCATCCTACAACAAAATGCAATCTAAATTACACAGAGATTAGTAATTTAAAAACCAACATAAAAACCAAACTCTTCTCTAGATTACAGTAAAAGTAGAAGAAAATATGATCTAACAAATCCCAGAAACTCAAAATTCCAACTACTAAATGACTTCAGACGAATCAGATATTACTCAGAGACAAAATCCATAACCCAAAACTCCATTTTTACAGACAATTCAGATTACTTTCCACACAGAAATCAAAATGATGAAAACTGAGAACTTTACACAACCACCAATAATACAGACAATGATAAGTACACACTTCAAAACCCAACACAAAAACCAAACCCTTCTCTGAATTACAGACAATGATCTATCAAAACCCAGAAACTCTAAAGTCTGATTACTATATGACTTCAGATGAATCAGATGATACCAGGAAAATCTAAAACCCAAAACTTCATTTTTACATACAATTCAGATTGCATTCCACACAAAAATGCAAAAAGGTTAAAACTTTCCACAATCACCAATTGATCTACAAGCCAAAAATACAATCTACCTAATTATCTGAGCTAACCCATCAATCAAATGAAAAGAACCAATATATAAAATAGACAATTGAGATCAAAATGAAGATTCTCAGTACCCTTCGATTGTCAAGCTGAATGCTTTTCTGAAGATCATCGTTTGGAGCGTGCGAGGAGGGAAAAAACTCCTTGGCCAAAGGATTGAGCTTTGTGAACATATCAACCAGCTTCTGAACATTGAATTCCGCTTCCGATTGGGCTTTGGGTTTCGAATCCAAGCTCTTGACAGTCACTGTCTGATCACTGGGCATCTCAGTAGCAGCAGCCATGGAAAAATCAGCAAAAACCCACAAAACAGAAACCAAATATGAATTGAAAACAGCTAGAGAAGAAACAGATACTGTTTCTTCTTGCTCCTTTTATACTAATTTCTCAGAGACCAATTTGGGGTCTTTGAGGGAAATTCTGTTGGATTTATGGGCAAAAAGTGTATCAGCAAAAACCCATTTGGAAATGTGGCCAAAAATGGTAAAAAGAGAAATGTAGAGAGAAAAAGTTGGGTGAATTTATTTGTAGAGAGAGAAACAAACAAAAGACTTAATTAAAACCCAATTCTTGAAGAGGAGCAATTTTATTTTTAGGGTTCTAGGTTTGGTGATCACAGAAATGAGAATGGGGAAAAAAATCCGAACTTTTGCAGAGAAGAGAGAGGTGGGGTTGTTGAAGAAGAACAGGTGGCTTTTGGTTTTTGGCCTTTTTCTTCTCAGAAGAGGAAGAAGAATAATCAGAGTGAACCACTTTTAAAAAGTGAAAATTGAACTCACTTTAGTTAATTTTCACTTTTTTTGCTAGTTCGGATTTCGGTTCGGAATAAAATTATTAGATGTGAACTCGATTCATCAAATTTTTAGTAGAGCTTGTAATTTAAAGTTTCGATTTGCATTTTTATGCGTGTTTGAATGGACTAATTTTCGAATCAAGTTGGACAAATCATCACAAATCAATCATTTTACACGGAAACCTCAGATTCAAAACCAAAATTTGCAACACGGTCCTAAATTCAGGTTGGGGTCGTATTAGGCCTTTCCACATGGGTTTGCCAAACCTATTTGACCCAACTCGAAAAATTGGTTGGTTTCAAATGCTCGCGGTTTGGATTCAACCTACCAACAACAATTAGAATATTTTAGTTTAGTTTAGTTTTATCCAAAATCATCTCACTTTTAAAAGAATTCTTCTTTTAATTGATTTTCTCATCTTATATTTCAACAAAAAAAATATAAAGTAATAACTTGAAGTGAGATTCTTTTAATATTTTTGAAGGGGAGATTCTTTTAATAATATTTAATAATTAATTAAATACGTCAAATTAGTTTTTTTTTTTACTGTAATTCATAAAATTAGTTAAATCATATTGTACAATATTTATTTTAAATCTTTTATGATAAAAAACTTTGACGATTTTGTATCAACTACTCATTCCGTCCCAAAATGAGTGTCTTGTTTCTATTTTTTGCAAAAATTAAGAATTACAGGATAATTTAGTGTGTTTCCAATATCACCCTCACTTTCTTCACCTACACCTCATGTGCACCCCCATGTGCATAAGTGATAAGGGTAATATGGAAATGATAATAATATAATAACCTAAAAATAGAAACAACACACTCGTTTTGGGACAAAAAATTTAGACAAACAATACACTCATTTTAGGACAGAGGAAGTAATAAGTATTTAAAGATTTTGGCAAAACAAAATACATAGTCATGAAATGCCATGAAAATGTCAAACCAAAATTCAAAGATGCTCCCGAAAACCCAAATATATACCAACGAGACTTTCTCAAATAAAAGAAAACGGTAACCGTCGTGACCTTAATAGCACTTCCCACTCTGCTAGCCCTACCGTGCACCCCAAGGTTGCGCTACACAACATGTCTTGTCACAACATTAGAATCGTTTCCGCAACAAGAGACAGAATACAATATGAATTCTTGTGATAGATTAAAATTGGAGTAATAGAAAACTGCTATTATTTACATACAATCGAGTTTACATGTAATTTACATGCACCGTCGCTACTTAAGCCAGTACCCCTTCAACAAAATACACATAGTAGGTCAAGTTTGACTTATGATATGACCTTGCATTCTGTTTTTATTCCAATAAAAGAGTAAAATCTTTTTTTAAATGTTTGTATAATATAGTTGTCTCAGAACATAAAGAAAACAAAGTTGGTGCTTTCTTGTCATTATAATTTGTCTATAAGAGTTGACAATTGGCTTTATGTGATTAATGTAAAGTTATGCAATGTTTTGGGTTTGTGAGACTTTTAGTGCCATATCTAATTTTTGGTAATTGGTACCTCCAACAATTAAATGGTGGACCCTTTTAAATGATGACTAAATTAATTATGATATAATCAATTTTTTTGTCTCTTAATTTCAAGAATTGATCATGAGATTTCTTTCGACTCACACAATTAAATTAAGTAAATGCGCCATAATCACACATGTTTAAGTACATTGAGTGGGATGTGAATAAATGATAAAAATAAATAATAAATAATAATTGAAAAAATAAATAACTTAATTGTGTAGTTTTGTGATGATTACAATTAATGATTTAATTATCACTCCATTAAGTTCTTTCATTTTTTTCTCACTAATAGTTAAAATTAATGATACTATTGAGTCATTAAATTAAGAAGAATCAGCCATGAATTAAATGGTAACAAAATTAAAAATAAATGTATTGATCGTTTCATTACATATTATTGAAGACTATTTTTGGGCATTTATCTTTATAAAAATATTTGTACTCTACCTTCTTTTTCTCACCATTGGGATTGTGGAAACTGAATAAAATATTTTTCAACTTATTCTTTTGAGAAAATGACTAATTTGGTATTTCAAAATTTTTTAAAAGACTAATTTGGTACTCAAATAAAAATATAGTTCAATTTCATACGTGAATTAAAATTTTAAAGATTAATTTAGTATGTGGAGTTATCTTCGTTTGTTTTTTCATCCATTATTTAAAATAATATATTATAAAATAGTCCTTACATTATTTGTTTAGTCCATATTAATCTTTAAATTTGCACTTTAATTTTTTTGATTAAACTTTAATCTTTTCAATAGATTAAAGTTTAAAATTCTTTTCTTAATTCATATTGATCTTTTTACTTTTATTTATTTTGATTAAATTTTGATTAATTTATTGTTTAGTCTACATTGATCTTTGTATTTTTATTTATTTCGGTTAAGGTTTAAAATTATTTTATCATTTTTTTCTTATGATAGTAAACTTGAATGTTTTTGCATTTGTAAATAACGCCGTATTTAGAGGAAGAAGTCAGTAAAAAAATTGGGTGTTAAACAATGTTGTTTAGATGGGTTGAAAATGAGCAGTTGACATGGGCAATCATGTGCTGGTCACATGCTTCTTTTTTTTTATTGCAACTTGCTTCCATGTTAACAAAATCATTTAATTATATAAATCGTTAATCAATTCATAATTCCACATCATTTCAATTAATAGAGTTAGTGATAAAATCTAACGTCAATAACCATTTTGGATCCAAACAAGAAAGTCTTTCAACCATTTTAGGTCAAAAAATGTTCAGTGACCGAATTGAGTTTTTTTTTCTTCTCCTTTACCGTATATACTAAACAACATCATACGCTTTGTTTTAGCTTTTAAGTTGTTTAAATGAGCTTATAAGAACTTAAACATATATTTTTTTATTAAGTTACATATTTGACAATTTTATAAGAATTTATAAGCTAATGATTATGAGTTGTTTAATTATGAGGCATAGTTTCTTTATTTAAGAATATTAGTAAAGAAATAAGAAATAAAAAAATTCATACGCTCATTTTCATATTTATGCCAAATACGCTTTCAATTTAATTCTTTTTGGTTATATATATATTCTACCGTGTCATTTTGAACCGTGTATAGTTTAGTATTTGTTCATGATCTCTATCTATATATTAATTTTTTAAATGAACTCAAACATATATAAAATATAAGTGGGTCATTACTATAATAAGAAAAAAAATGATAAAATAATTTTAACTTTAACCGAAAAGTATAAGATCAATATGGACTAAGTGAATAATTTTTATTCTTAATCAAAATGAATAAAAGTAAAAAGATTAATATGGATTAAGAAAATAATTTTAAACCTTAATCTATTAAAAAATTAAACTTTAATAAAAATAAATAGAAATATAGTGATCAATTTGCACTAAACAAATAATTTAAGCACTCTTTTGAAATATATTATTTTAAATAGTGGATGGAAGAATTAACAAAGTTAATCCATGTACTAAATTGGTCTTAAAAATTTAATTCACGAAATTGGACCATATTTTCATTTGAGTACTAATTTGGTCATTTGAAAATTTTGGAGGTACCAAATTGGTCATTCTCTCTATTTTTTTTTTTAATTTTCACAAATTACTATTTTCAATATGTGAATTAATTTATGTCTATCAAAATATTCTCATGCTTGAAAGTTGGAAACCAAATTATTATTTGACATCAACTAATAATATATAGTAATTATTTTGTCAAATACTTTATATGTAATACGGAGTAATTAAAAAGAGCTCTTGTTAATTTAAATTTTACATCCAAAACCAAATGATTAAAATATAGATCTCTCCCACCTTTTGCAATTAAGGAAAAGCCATGACAAGCGTACCTTACCTTTAAGGACAAGCCAAAGCAACCTCTTTTTTCTTTTTTTATCACACAACTTATTTTGGAATCAAACAACACTAGTGCTACAATATATTTACTATAATGAAAAGAAATATACAAACAAATAAGTATATACAAATATGTTAGTAATATATATATATATATGGGAAAGGGGAGCCTAAGCCAATTAATTTTTGGCTTAAGTTAAGCCACCAATGAGATGG
>JAYMTA010004519.1:0-12551 GCA_036897625.1 Pelargonium cotyledonis | reverse complement strand
TCAGGAAGTGCTCAACCATGATCTCCCAGACCTACGCAAGCATCTAGATCGCAACGTACAAGTCTAACTCTACCTCTAAGGCTACTAGCGGCCCTTAAGTCCCAACAACCCCTCAGGGCGTAACTCATGCACCTTTTGGTGACATTGAGGCACTTGTTAAGCCCGAAAACTACACTCGCCACCAAGACCTCCAAGAGTCTATCTTACCAAGCACAGTTGAGAGCCCCCACCAAAGGGCTGGAAGGGATAAGCCACCTCTCCCCCAAACTAGGAGAGCTGGTGAGTCACGCGTCCCAACTGTGATCAGAGATGAGAGCCTAGCCCTTATAGCTCTCTAAGAAGAAGTTCAGCGCCTAAGGGTCCAAATGGCTTCTTAAGCTACAGCTACTCAAGCACCAGTTATGCCTTCAGTTAGCACCCCCTTGAGTCTAGCCTTGCGAATAGTCTCTGTGAACCCTAAGATTTGCTTCCAAGACATTTCTTATGAGGGTTTAACCAAGGCACTCGCTCTGAGCTCAAGCTAAGCTGGCAACCAATTGTTATGCCACCAGTTGCAGGATCTTTTCTTGCACCTTCGTGGGTCAAGCTCAAGAATGGTATCGCGAGCTCCCAGATGGATGCATCACCTCCTGGGTGGTCTTCAAGGATATGTTCCTTAAGAAATATATCTCAACAGGGCGAGTCTTCAAGCCCCAAATCTCCTTAATCAATGTGAAGAAAAAACCTAATGAGACCCTTGGGGAGTACGTTGAGGGCTTTTGCAAGTCCGAACGTGAATGTGAAGTCTCAATTAGGAGTGAGACAGTGATGGTTGCGTTCAACATAGGAGTCACCAACCCCTTTGTGCAAGCTGCCTTTGCCACAACCCAACCTAAAACCTGGGAGGAGATATTAAACATAGCTTACAACAATGTGGGCGCAGAGGATGTCCTAACTCAAGCTCTCCAATGTTCTAAAGACACATACTAGGGGCCTTCTAAGAAGAGCTTCCATGACTACAAGAAAGGAAAGGCTAAGGCCTATGCTGCTATCCCTACACCCCAACCAAGAGGCATTACGGTCACCTCCTTAGAGGTACGCCATCCCCTCTTAACACCCCCAACCAGGAGGGGTGGGATTACATGCTAGCCAATGAAGGATTTGAGCCTCTTATGCTCACTCTAGGAAAATCTTATGCTAATCGCAAACATGAGTACTGCAATCTCCAGAAATGTCATGGACATGACATTGAGGACTACTACTATCTGGCCAATGAAGTTGAGCGCCTGATAAGTAAAGGTGCCTAGCCCAAGTCAAAGCCGATGGTCATGCATGCCAGAAGAGAGACAATGATGGAAGGAACAGAGGCAGGGGAGGAGATCGCACAATAAACATGGTCTACAACACCCCTATGGTACCAACGTCATTAACATGATTCAAGAGCAAAAAATCTCCATCTCTCAGGTGCGAGCAAAAATTTATGCATTGAAACTCTGTGAGCATGTCCTTGTCATTCCCAAGGTTGAGCCTTACAAGATAGAATGGTCCAAGACCATCTCTTTCCAGGTGTCTGAGTTAGCTGCTAAGGCTTTGAGAAAAGAGGCTCTTATCATCTCCGCGGACATCCTAGACACCTGCTTCGAGAGGGTCTTCATAGACAATAGAAGTCAAGTATATATACTCTATTGGGATGCCTTCACCCAGCTGGGATTGAAGGAAAGCTCACTTTATGAGTTCAAAGGTGTATTGATGGGATTCAACGATGTTGTCACTACTGTCAAGGGAATGCTCAGTCTAACGGTCACCTTAGAGTATGCTATCTTTGGCTGCCCCCTGATTGACGAGTTTGAGATGGTTCCTTCAGGTCTCCACCAAAGGGTCAAATTTCCAACTAAGCATGGAATTACCATCCTACTTGCTAGCCCAAGGAAAGTATGGGAGCACCTAGTCAAGCATGGCCAAGGTAAGAGGAAAGTAGAACACATCTACCCTTCACATGATCTTAAAGCCTCAATGCTCAAAGACATGAAGGCTCACAAGCCTCCTACCACCACGCCCAAGGAAGTGCCACTCGCTCTGTGAGATCAAACCAAGGAGCCTAGTGTTCACCAAGACAATAATGACAAGAAAGGAGTAGGCTATGAGACCCACGAGGGAGGAAAAAGCCTAAAAGTCAGCCCCTCACCTGCTAAGAAGACCAAATCTGCACCTGCAGGAGCTATCTTCTCATTTTCAAACTCCAACTCCTTGGAAACAAATCACAAGGCTAAGGGGGGCAAGGCCAATCTCTCCCTTAGTACAAGCAAGCATTCCTCTTTGGTCGCTCCTCAAGACCCTCCCAAGGAAGGTGTTGAGAATGCAAACACTCTTTCCATCATTGGAGGGGATGGTGATGACCAGAATGAGGAAGACATTTGAAGAGAGGTTGAACATAAAGACAAGTGAAATATGTAGCCATAATGAGGCAAAGAATAACACATGTAAAAATTTCTTCAGATGAAATGAAAGAGCTTTATTGTCAACTCTTATGTCTCTTAAAGATACTCATCTCCAAACAAACAACGAACGGTCTCCCAAAGAGACCCCATGGCATGCACGACAACTCATGCCAGTCACTTTACAAAGGGCCCACCCCATGGTTGAACGCTTGCCCTCAAAAGGGGCAGCGCCTGGATACAAATGTGCAACACAACTCACACTCCCATCAACCTACAAGGGGGAAAGCCCCAGGCCAATTGCGTATTCACCATAGGGATATCATAACAACACACTTAGCTTACAATGGGTCACATGCCCATGCTAAGTGCTTATCCTTGGAAGGGACATAACAAAAACACACTTAGCATATAACGGGTCATATGCCCATGCTAAGTGCTTGTCCTCGGAAGGGACATCACAACAACACACTTAGCTTACAACGGGTCACATGCCTATGCTAAGTACTTATCCTCAAAAAGGACGCCATAAAAGTAAACTTAGCTCAATACGAGTCACATGCCCATACTAAGTACTTGTCCTTGAAAGGGACGACACAACAATTAACAAACATGCTTACAACGGGTCATATTCCCATGCTAGGTACTTGTCCTGAGAAGGGACACAACAAAAAACTTAGCTTACAACGGGTCACATTCCCATGCTATGTACTTATCATGAGAAGGGACAACACAACAACAAACTTAGCTTACAACAGTTTACATTCCCATGCTAAGTAGTTGTTTTGAGAAGGGACAACGCAACAACAAGCTTACCTTACAACATGTCACATGCCCATTCCCATGTTGGTTATTTTTCCTGAGAAGGGAAGACACAACAACAAACTTAGCTTACAATGAGTTACATTCCCATGCTAGGTACTTGTCCTCAGAAGGGACGACGCAACAACAAGATTAGCTTACAACAGGTCACATGCCCATGCTAGGTACTTGTCCTCAAAAGGAACGACGCAACAACAAGGTTAGCTTAGAATGAGTCACATACCCATACTAGGTACTTGTCCTCAAAAGGGACGGCACAAAAATAAGCTTAGCTTACAAAGGGTCACATGCCCCTGCTAAGCGTTTATCCTTGTAAGGGACAACACATTTAAGATCTATGTAGCTTAGCCTCACACCGTAGCAGTGTGAAGCCTAGCGTCACACCCTAAAGTATGTAGCTTGGCTTCACACCCTAGAAGTATTTAACCTAGCCTCGCACCCTCCATGAGCGCAGACCGCACCTCACGCCCTACAAGCCGACTAGGGGTCACGCCCGAAGCATAGTGCTTACCCACCAACAAGGCAACACTCCAACAAATTCAATTCTCTAGTGCGAGAAGCCACCTCAAGGGGTGCCATCTAAGGAGACCAAGACAATCAACCTAAGTATAGACTCTACAATCGCTAGAGGGGCAAGGCTACACCTCTAGCCTCTTTCTACCCATTGAAGGATGGAGGCCTCACAAGACTCTTCCCTAAGGGATACAAGCACCTACAAGGAATTATGCAAGGCATGAAGCATACATTCAAACATACATCCAAGCATACAAACAAGTAAGACAAGATGGATAGGCAAAGAGTTTATACATACTCCAAATAAATCAAGCCACTAAGGTTACCCAAAGTTGGGGCCATGTACAAAATCTATGACCAAGAAGCATAAAGTAAATGTTAAAGTATGATAAAACTCAGGGCACCTCAGGTTGCTCAGGGAGGTCGAACTCATGAGGTTCCTCCTCAGGCTCCACCACCACAACGGGCTCCCTAGATCCTGTCATCTCCATGTGAAGGCTACCTTGAAGAGGAACACTAATGATGCAGTCACAACCAAGGAGCCAAGTCTCCTTAAGGCCCCATCGTGCCTCAGTAGACCGAATCTGTGCCTTAGAAGCATAAGTGTAGTTGAAGAGCCCTCGATACCTCCCCTCGAAGGTCTTCGTCTAGTCCAACCTCGGAGCCACCAATGGAGTAGGAGCTTCATACCCTCTCTTGTCAAACTCCCAGGTGTCCAAGTACTCCTCCACAATGAAGGGAAACCAATAGTGATTCGGCCTCAACTTAGGCTCACAAGTATGAGCCAAGGACCACTTCTTCAAAGTGACAGGAGGAATCCCATCACCTGCAGCCATGCGAATGATCTCATTCCTCCCCTTGACCGGCTAGGCGGCACCTCTCACCCATTTTCTTGGGAAACTCAGGGCTCCTCAGGTACTCATTAATAATCTCCTAAGAGTCCTCAAATGGAGCAGCAGACTTGCCCCTCTCTAGACTAGCCTCGAGAGCTGCAACCTCATCATGGATCTGAAAAAAGACATGGAAACTTGATAAGCACATGTGGAAGAATAAATGACCATGGAAGCATAGATGGAAAATTTCATCAAGTTTAAAGTTCAAAACCAAGCCTAAGGCCCTAGCATTCAACATGGAAGCTACCCTAAGTGAGAAACAATAAAATATTAAAGAGGACTAACCTTCTTGTGAGAATGACGAAGAGACCGATACTTCCTCTTCATCATCACGAATGAAGCGTCTGCGGCCTTCCCCCGCTCAGATGCCTCCTGCTCCAGGCCAGCTACCTTGTCCTCAGATGCTGATAACTCGTATTATGTACTAGTTATCCGACCCTAAATAATACTAAAACTTGCATGTTTAGTGTTTTTTTACCTCTTGTTTAGGCCTAAATGTGGTGATTTAGACTAAATATTCGTGTTGTGGCTCATTCAAGTGTGTTAGTGTACTTTTTGTGTTTTAGCATATTTTTGATAGTTTTTAGTGTATTTTATGTATAATTTTGTTTCTTTTACATGCGCTGGGTTTTTATTGTGATTTTCAGGCTATTAGAAGCGCACGGGATGGCTGTAATTGGATGGAATATGAAATTTTAAAGCAAATCAATGAAGGTCAACAAAAGAAAAAGACAAAAAGAGAAAGTTTTGGTGAAATTCACAAATCTCCTAGAATGACCTTTGAGGAGTAAATCAAGGATTAAATCATCCAAACGAACTCTAATGGACTCGTGGCCTTCAGCACAGTTGTAGAAGACTTCTTGGGCTTTCCAACAAGTTACGGCCCATAATTTTTCAAGGTCATTTGGCTCATGAAACTTTCATTTAAAAGCGTCGCATCTACGCAAACTCGCCAAAAACCCTAATTTCGATGTGCAACCTTGCCACTTCATCATGCGTGGTACCGCAGCGCCAACTCTGGGAACTGTAGTGCCTACAACACTGCCAAAATCTATAAGTTGACGTGTTTCGCTTCATTTTCATTATCCAGAGTAAGGGGGAGGAAAGGTTGTGCAACTTGTAGTTGGTGCTGGGTATTGGAAGGCCATTGGATCCTCTCTTCCGCCCATGTTAAGCATCGTATGAGCCGATGATGAGTGGTGAAAACACTCAACTTTCATTTACTTGTATGCTTTCTTTTATCAGTTTTGGGTTTATTTTAATTGTAATCGACTTTGTTCTTCGTCTATGAGAATCTTAAGTTGTGTTCAATTGATTAACTTTGCTTAACTATCTATGGTTGAACATGTTATTCCAATAATGGATAATCGTGCAATTGATTGCATTTGTTAGTTTATTTTTCTTGGTATTACGATGATCCATCAAGCCTAAAGCTTGCAAATGAGGGGAAATGGGTTCGTGGCATGAGATTCACTAAACCGTTTCTCTCTTTATGGTCATAACCGTCATGCTAAGGTGAAGATTCTCGATGTTATGATGATCTGTCGATGTAGAAACTGTCAATCTAAGATGTATAAGGGCCCCTATGATGGGTGAGTCTGTTGAGACCGCCACATTCACCTTAAGATTTCATGATTAACAATGATCATTTTACACTTTCAATTGTTGTACCGATTCAATAGCTCGATTTCTATTGACCAAGATTGCACTTTTTTAACTTTTTATCATCTCTTGGATCACTTGTACATAGTTAATTTTTTATGTCAGTTAAATTAATCTATCTCTTCAAAGAATTGGTTTAATTGCGTTTTAAGTAAATTCGTCTTTAGGTCGAATCGAATATTCATAGTTGCCTTAGTCTCTAGGTATTGATACTCAAGCTCTTCGCAAGCTCATTATTACTTTAACACAATCAGTACATTTGACGAAATTCGTGTCAAGTTTTTGGCGCCGTTTCTAAGGTTCTTTAGTGAATCGAAAACGCGTATCAGAAATTTAGTCAGTCGTCGAACGTGTAAGAGGCTATCAAGGAAGTTGCAGAAGCCTCCCTTTGCTCAGTAGCCACAGTCCAGGCTAACTCCAACTCAGCCACTCTGGCCTGAGATACTCTCAGCGAGGCCTTAGAAGTATCTAGAGCCCCCTAAAAGGCCTTCAACTTATGCTCCAAGACCTCATGCCCAACCTTGAGATCAAGTCTCTCTGTCTGTCTCTCTCTGTCTCTATCTATCTATCTATCTATCTCTCTTTCTCTCTCTCTCTCTCTTAGTATCCCCAAAGCGCGCCTCATGTGTCCTAAACAGGGCCTCTCGCTCCCCCTGGAAACCCTCATTCAAGGAGGCGATCTCGCCAACATGAGCCCTCTCCACATAAGCACTCTCCTCAAGGTACTTCACCATGAGGGAAGAAATGTCATTGATCCTAGCCTCCCTAAGAAAGTCTAGCTCCCTCTCATGAGCTGCCTTTAGACATGAAAGCTCACTATCATGCATCTATATGAGGTAGGTAACCTCCTCCTCACGCCCTTTCGCCTCTGCTGTCAGCTTCCCTATCATATCATAGC
Organism: Pelargonium cotyledonis; assembly: GCA_036897625.1. Lineage (NCBI taxonomy): Eukaryota > Viridiplantae > Streptophyta > Magnoliopsida > Geraniales > Geraniaceae > Pelargonium > Pelargonium cotyledonis. The sequence goes on along the minus strand of JAYMTA010004519.1, from coordinate 5,349 downwards.
GAAAGTTGAGCTTAACATCAAGGACCCTCCTAGCTCGCTCAACCTACAAGTATGGAACAATGTGAACATATCTAAGGAGGAAGCATACACTAGTCTATGGAAAGCAACATATGACTTATGGAAAATAAAAAAGACAAGGCATGATAAGTGAACTTACTATGCAAGCCCCCATGGCTAGCTCTAGTAAGGGGCGGTAAGATCTAGAACCTCACTCATCAGCATCACTATCTAGTGGCACAGGGACCTAAGACTGTCTATCAGTTACCTCAGCAAAGTCAACCTCAACATATCTAGGTGACGAAATACGAATCCTGCGATGAGTTCGAGCAAAACAGCGGGTCGGCTCTACACCTAGTCGTGTCTAAGTGTAACTTAGCACCTTATGGAACCATAGTCATGGTGGCCTGACCTGATCCAGAACTCCCACCTCTAAAAGCAACACACATGATGGAAGAAGAAGCAACCTTGTTGGGAGATGGCCTCTTAGCCATAGGCTCATCCTCAAACAATATCACTCTATCATCCTCAAGGCTAGGGGTTAAGAACCACTTGCATCTAATAGACTCAACATACCCATGTTGGGGTAGATCAAAAGACCCAACAAACCTCGGAGGCGCCTCCATAGGGCCCGCCTCAAGAATAGATGTAGTAATGTGTGGACTCATCCACTCAGCACTAGAAGGAGGATATATCTTAGATAGTAACTCATCAACAGTAGGGATCACCTGCTCAGCTGAACCCTTCTACTTAGCTAGGGCCTCCTGCCTAGCTGAACCCTCTTGCTCCGCTAGAGCCTCCTGCCCAGCTAGATCATCCTGTCGATCTAGACCCTCTTGCTCAGTTGGAGCCTCTTGCCCAGCTAAACCCTCATCATGAGACGTACCCTCCTGCTCCACCGGAGTTCCCTACTCAATAGGACCAGCTTCTTGTCTAGAAGATGAAGGCGCCTGCTTAACCCCAAAAGCCTTCTTCTTCGACGCTGAACCCAAATATAAAGAGACTAAAGGCACGAAATGAATCTTGTTCCCAAGCTTCTTGCACCTCATAGCAAAGTTGTTCTGATTATGCTCATCTCACCCAACATGAGACCATGCAGAGAGTCCAGTAGAGATATGAGAACAAGCTAAGAATTCTAAGGGTGTATGAAAGACAACAAGTATAGAGGCAAAAATATTGCAAAGTAGTAAATAATTGACAAGATTAAAGACAAGAAGACACTTAAAAGGTGATGGAAGGCACTCATCCTCCTAAACTAAGTCCACTGGACCTCCATGGATGCGCCAAGAGAAGTCTCCTAGGCTCCAAAAAGGCCAGGGGAGTAATGTCAGGAACCTACCTCCAACAGGTGCCTACAAAGTACTAAATATCACTCCTTATAAGGAAGCTCTATCATAAACCATGCCCTCCTCAAGGCCCTCCTCCAGGAGCCTCTTAGATGCCTCATCATAAGGGTTCAGACCACCCTTGAAAGAAGTAGAAAACACCCTAGGATCTCATGGGGTGAAGGGGTACCCAAAACCTCTCCTCGAAGTCACAAAGAATCGCCTCACTGACCAGTAAGAGAACTTATCTGAACTAGGGTCAAACTGCTTTAGGGCGACCGGCTGCTATGTAGCCCTTCATACTAATAGAAGAAGATCGACACCACAATACTTTGAACAAGTGGGCTATAGGCTCACACCCCCTCAGGTGAAACGGGTTAGCAAAGGCAACTACTCGCCTAACCAATCCAGCATAAACATCGCATGGGGTGATCCCCATCTTCATAAAGAGCTCCTCTAGAAAGGCGTCCAAGTGGAGTGTGATCCCAGCTTTAAACTAAGACCAATAAAAGGTCTCCTCCCCAGGGCGGGCAGAATTACTTGGGCCCAAAGGAAGGCGAGGGAGAAACTTCCCCCTATCAATGCCCTGAGCCTTCCAAAGACCATCTAGCTTTGCTTGTGTAAGAGCCCTCTTAGGACTCACATCCGGGACTCAAAAGAGGCTAGGAAGCTCAGGTGGCGGAACCTCACCAAGTGATGGTGGCGAATCAAAGAAGCAACTGAAGCTGGAGTAAAATCACCAGGGGCAGGAGGTTTCTTAAGCTCCAAAAGCTCCATAAGGCTTATAGGGTTCTCCACCAAAGGTGATAAGTACTCCAGGTCTCCATCAATTTCACTTACCATAGCCCAAGAGCCTACTAATTCGAGAAGCAAAAATGATGATTGAGCCTCCACATACTTCAAATTAACAAGGAATGCATGAAAAGGGTAAAAAATCATCAAAAAAGCCCCTAAAATCATTAAAAAGACCCTAAGAGGGTTAAAAAGTCAACAAAATCCGTTAACCCTGTTGGCCCAGAATGTCACGGCAATGCAAGCGGATGCCGCATCATCGCCTCTAGATGTCGCGCTTCAAGCCATGAACAGTGAACAGTGAACAATGATGATTTTCCTTAATTTTTGCACAATTTCAAGTTTTCAATAAATGATTTGGGGATGAAATGCTTACCCAATGGACTTGAAACTTGTAGGAAAGATCTTTGGGATAAAAAGAAGACCAAATCAAGCTTCAAAACTCTCAAGCTCACTCACTTCAAAAATGGGTTTCAAGCTCCTATCAACAATGGAGTTCACCAAATGAGGAAGAAGAAGAGAAAAATTGAAATATGAAAGCAATAGGAATAAGAATTTACCTTTCCAAGCCACTTTAGCAGGACCCACCATGAAGTTTCCAAAAAAAAAGAAAAAACGGAGGAAGAAGAGGAAAGTTTAAAATTTTAACTAAAAGGGGCCCAAAATTCCAAAATTCAAATATTCACCTCCAAGGTTTTTGGTGAAGAAGAAGGAGATGACACTACAAGACCAAATAGAGTGTCTAGAAAATCCCCAAAATTCCAATATTCTCCTCCAAGATTTTTGAAGGAATTTAAGGCACAACTTCCAAACTTTTCCAAAATTGGGTAAAAAATAACACATGCTCATGAACATTCCCCAAGGTATATACTAGCTTGAGGTCACCCCCAAAAAGCTACACTTGAAATATCAAGACACAAGGGCTCTCTACGAACCCCCTTTGGAGATCCGACAAATAAAAGCCAACACTTGTCTGTGACTTTACTCTAATGCAACACCAAAAAATCAAAGTTGCTAGGAGTCGGGGTGCGATTGATGCTACCCAAAAAATCTTAAGTTCTAAGACAAATCACAATATGACACGTGGTGGGTTAAGATCACCCGCGTCGCCCGACTTGGGTCCGTGGGGCCAAAATCCTAATAAGGTGTAAGTCATGCCGACACACTGTAGGGTACATACAAATCCACCAAGGCTTTTCTCAACCTCCTTAGAGGCTTGAAATCTCATGTTCACTGGCCTAGGCGCCCTTCTCAAGCCAGGCGCCCTCCTCAGTCTAAGTGTCCTCCTCATACTAGGCATCCACCTCAAGCCAAGCAGTCTAAAATAACCAAGTCTCACCCGGGGCACCATAAATCTCACAATGTTCCTACCCACCTCAAAGTAGCCTACCCACCCAAACTAGCCTTCACCCCTCAAAATACATTCCCTTGGGTAAAAACACTCTTCCTTGGGTAAGAAATAACCTCTCTTGGGTAAAAATATTTCTTTGGGAAAAAAACAAGGTTCCTTGGGTAAAAATATAGTAAAAGAGGGTAAAAGAGGGCAAGGGCGGAGAGGATACAGACTAAGCAGTGATGTCGCGACATCAGGCATGGATGTCACAACATCTAGGCTAATTGTTGTGGCATTCAGACCTGTTTCCATGGCATTCACTTGTTGTACCCTCTCATTCACTTTTTCACACCTTTCTACCTTCTAAATCACTCCCCATGGCCCCATGTGTGTACCCTACCACTTTTTGTACCCTGAAGAGGCTCCAAACTTGCCTACACACCCCTTGAGCCCTTCAAACAAGCTTCATAACCTCATACTCTCAAGCATACTCAACCATGCCTTGCTAGACCCTAGTCCACAAAAGTCCATGGAGGGTCCTCTCATCACTTTTGCCTCAAGGTCTTATAGCCTCCACTCACTCATGCTCCTTTGACTATGCCTCTCAAGCTACCATAGCCTCAACTCAGTCATGCTCCCTTAACTATACCTCTCAAGGTACTTGCTCACCCAGGGTCATGATGAACTCATGCATCGCCCAGGTCACCAAACTACACCCCCATGCATCCATGATTTTGTCTCTCAAGGCACTAGCTTACTAAGGATATTGGTGGGTTCAAGCGGCTTGCGGGTCAAGCCCACGTCTCTAACACCTATCAGCAACATGTCTAAGACTAAGAAGGAGCCTAATACCACAAATGGGCTAAAGATGGACAATGGACCAAATAAGCCATTTGGGCTTGAGGAATCAAATGGGCTTAGATGAACTTCATTTTTTCACCAACCAATCACGTCATAGCATGTGGCGCATGGTGGTAAGATTTTCTATAAATACCCCACTCCTCCACAAGGAAAAGGGTTCAATATCTCACTTCATTTTCCAGAGCTTCTCTCTTTAGAAAAGCTTTAGTGTCTACCATACAAGGACTTACTCTCACGCCCAAGCCGGAGTCCTGGTAACCCCACCCCAGGTTTTTTGTTCCTTAAGACATTAGGACCGTGGTTACTCACCTAAGTGCTCAAGACTAGATGATTGAACATTTATAACAGTAACCTTTGCATTTGAGGAGAAGAAGCTATACATCAACATCCACACATCACCTAGTGTGTTTGCGTTGATCGAAAGTCAAAACAGGCACATCAACAACTCTTACGGGTTTTCCTTGAACTTTTTATGATATTTTATATTACACATAAGAAGGATTAGAACTTTACTAGGCAAAGAATTTCAGATAAAAAACTATGAGTAAACTAAATTTAACATATATTTCATTAATGGAATTTTCAAATTTGAGACTGATATGCTAGTTTTGACTTTCGGTTAACGCTACCACATCTTAGCTTATAATTTTCTATGTTTGTTGTTGTTTGTGTTGGAGCTTGTGCTAGAGCTTGAGCTTGTGCTTCCTTCTTATCCAAGTCAAGGTTTATTAGCCTAAGTTCTAGAGTCCAATTTCCTTAGCTTGCTTGCTTGTTTGCGTAGGCATAGGCTTTAGTCTTCCTAGTAGGTGAGGGACTAAATACTAGATTCTTGCACTTCTCTTGGGTCTCATTGGGAGACCATTCATTGTTTATAGTCATTAATTAAGGCAGACAATTCAATTTGAGAAAGATAATTTCATTGATTGGATAATGAAAACAACAAGGAGTACATGATCTTTCTAGGGCTCTAAATTGCTCAAACTGTTCCTCCATTAGTTTCTTTTCCACAAAGTTCTTGAAGTAATAGCAATCTTCAATGTC
>JAYMTA010004518.1:0-12551 GCA_036897625.1 Pelargonium cotyledonis | reverse complement strand
AGTATATAAAACAAACTCTGTCAGTTAGTTTTGACGAATTCCGTTAGTGATTTAACGGAATGGGTATCGCGGGAACGAGATGTGCGATAATATGACCTTGCATGAACAAAGTACAGTACAGGGGCCCCAATGGAACAAACAAGATAGTACAAGGAACTCTGGGGACCTTTTTCCTTGGAGTTGGTTTGATGACGTAGCATCGGTGAATTTCAAATTTTGTCCACATCAGCTAGACTTGACGGCACCGTTAGGAAATTTGACGGAATGTATGTCATGGCCCAACAATGACCCAGTGGGAACAAAACAAAGTAGAATGACCCCGTGGGAATAAATTGGATAGTATAGGGACCCCAGGGGTACTTATTCCTCTTATTTATTACCTGAGATTTTAATACTCCACACTGTTTTTGCGTATCTTTTATTATATTTGATTTTCTTTCTAAAACTCTTGGCATTCAGCATATGATGAACTACTCGGATTCCCCTTCAAGACTTTATGGGTGATGTTAGCCCGAGATTCTGATGCTATTGTGAAGCCATGCTTTGGTTTTCTTTCTATAAATTTATGCATGTGTCAACTCTTTTGAAGTACTTACTAGTAAAAAAAACATTTGGAAATAACCCTAGTGTGTGACCTTTGTTTTGTTAGGCATGATGCAAGCCTGAGATTCTGATCCTAGTTTGAAGCCTCGTCTTTGTTTTTGTTTTTGTTCCATAAACTCGTGTTTGTATTCCACTCTTTAAAGTGCTTTATAGTTAAATAAATTTTATAAAGACCCTGTTTGTGACCTGAGTTTCTTTGAGTTTTATGGGTTCCTCTCCTATTTACAGGCAAGGATTCTAGCTCTTAATGCATCTTATTTCCTGAAAGCCCAAGGTCATTTTGTCATCTCCATCAAGGTTTGTTTCCTCACATTCTGCTATTCCCATTCCATGATTTTGTTGCTATCGATCTTTGTTCATTAGACTTACATTTCTTTCATTTTCTCAGGCGAACTGTATTGACTCTACTGTACCAGCTGAGGCTGTGTTCACAACTGAAGTAAAGAAGTTGCAGGCCGAGCAGTTCAAGCCTTCCGAGCAAGTGACTCTCGAGCCATTTGAGCGTGATCATGCTTGTGTTGTTGGTGGCTACCGCATGCCGAAGAAGCAAAAGGGTGGCGCTTAGATGTAGTGAGAAGGCTAGTTCTTGATCAATTTTGCTATTAGATTGTACTTTGGTATTGAAACTGATTTTTATGTAGTTCTGGTTTATGTGACAAGAAACTGATAATTTTGTTTAGATCTCATTTTGTTTATGATAATTGTGTTGTCTCAGTGGTGCCAATAGTATGTTATGAGGTTTGGATATATCTTAAGGTTCATAAATTGTTTTAGAGCTGTCAATTATAAATGGTCATGACACAAATTGACAACTCTTGAAAAACTCAAAATATAGCCTATTTTTGCTGGATTTAGTGGCATAATCTACCATAGTATTTATTGATCGATTTAGCTTGCATGCTATTTCGAAATTTATTTGTGAGCCAATAAAATTCTCTATCAGCATAATTTAAATTTACGATAATGAGCTCACACTCACTTGAAGTCTTTGAGAATATGTCTTCCTATCTCCTTTTTAACAACACATTATAGATTTTGATTCCAATGGTTTAAAACATTGATGTTTGTTGAAATTGGATTTAAACTCGAAGAAGTATGAAATATATGTGACTTTAAACATATTTAGTTTGATACGAACCACTTTTAAAATCGAGTCACATTTAGTGATAGAAGAAAATGAATCATTATAGATTTTAGTTTCAATGGTTTAGAATCTACAAGTTCAAGGACATAGTAATATAATACATCTCTATGATGGATGTTGCGAGTTCAAATTGTATTAAATAGTGTTTATGATCAAAATTTGAATCCAAACTCAAAATTGTAAGAAACTTTCAGTCGATATGAACCGTTGTGACCAACTTTTGAATTGAGTCACCTACAGTGATAGGAAAAAAATGAATAAAAGAGAAGAAAATCAGATAGAACTAAAAGGAAAGTGAAAATCACATGTCAGAAGTGGGATTTGAACCCACGCCCTCGTTAGAGGACCAGAACTTGAGTCTGGCGCCTTAGACCACTCGGCCATCCTGACATTCATTCATCATATTTAAATGTAACTATATAATTTGAGACAAATAGTTTCATTCTCCAATGATGCTGCTTTTTCCATTTTGCCGTCACGTGGTAAAACAATATCGTATTATTTTGATCTCCGAAGACATTATGGTATTACGAGAGAAAGAAATGTCGCAACCATAAATAGCATAACCTCCAAGTTTAATACGAAGGGAAGTAAAATTATGTAAGTGTCCATTCAAGCAAAAGCAAACCTAATTTACTCATTGAAATATTTGGTTCCAAACAAAAATAATTCAATGCAAAATTAATAAATCCTCTCTCTCTCTCTCTCTCTCTCGCTTTCGTTTTTTTAGGCCAAAAGAGAACATAAACAAAAGCAAGAAAAAAGAAAAAACACAACAAAGCCCATACAACAGCTAATCCTCCTAAGCAAAAGCTCTACACATTTTGCCTCTAAGAACACTTCAATAACAAGAACAATCACAAAACCTGAACTATGATTATAGCGTTTTAAGTGTAAACACTACATGTAAATTAGCAGCTGATACCACAACTTTTCAAACATCACTACCAACAAAATGAGACTGTTACTCTTACAGAGCTCATGAACTTAAAATCCATGTCCAGCAACACCCTTTGCTGCCCCGAACAGCAGTTCATGTCAGCGCAAAATCATGATGATGATGATGATCGAGGAAAATTTGAAACCGAGAGACCATTTTTCGCAGAGTTTGTTAAGGTTGATAAATGACTAATCTTGTAACATTGCTGTTTCATACACCATTAACTGTTGGTTCTGTTGAAATCTCTTGCCCGCCCCATTTCCTCATCCGTTCTGTTGTTTGCTCCACCTGCAAGAGAGTTCAGTGTTCGAGTGATCGTTAATTCTTGAGGCATGTAAGTTTATCGTTAATGTAGCAAATGAAACTATGCATCAATCCGTCTTGTGGGTTTGGTTTGTTTGCCAATTCTACTGATCCACTAGTGATTAGATTAGTGATATCAGATAAGTGTCGTGTTCAAGTACTCGTTGCTTCTTGAGGTATACAAGTTTTTCGTAAATGCCTTTTCACCAAAAGGAACTATGCATCAATTCATGTATTGGGCTTAAGTTGTTTTGACATTTCTACTTAACGACTACTACCAAATGAAACTATGCATCAATTCATGTTATGGGTTTGATTTGTTTTGCCATTTCGACACATTTACGAGTGAATCAACAAGTGATAATATATAAACTAGTAAAGTGTTTTGTTGTTTACCAAATGAAACTATGCATCAGCTTGTGTTGTGAGTTTTTTTCTAGTACTATAATGAGGCACATGTAAAAGTATATCGTAAATGACTTCTACCAAATGAAACTATGCATGAATTCATGTTAGCAAGTGAGTTCAGTCTTCGAGTATTCGTTACTACTTGAGCTATACAAATTTATCTACATGGATTTCACCAAATGAAACTATACATCAATTCATGATGTGAGATTGGTTTGTTTTGTCATTTCCTAATCTTAACAAGTGATCAAATTAAGGTAACGAATCAGGATACTTAATGATGTTATCAGACAAGTAAAGAACTAGGAAGCTTATGCAAGAGACAAAGCGTACCTCCTTGTTCCAGTTGGTTTTGTAAAGTACAATAAGCAGCAGCAACGTCTGAAGACCCGTCCCAAAGATCATTCCCGCCCAAAGACCCTACAATATCATTATCAGTTAACGAGCAAGACCCGAGTAAATAAGATCCAACACATGACTATGCTGAAATTTACTGATAAAAATATAAAAAAAAGACTGCTGAAATTTGGAGCCCTATTTACCTCTACTCCCCAATCTACTTTGTAGCCAAGAAGAAACCCTAGAGGGAGCCCGAAAGCATAGTAACAACCCAAATTGATATAAGCTACCAACGCCTGCCACCCGCCTCCAACGGCCACTCCTGAAAATAGTACAGAAAAGTTATAAAGGGATTGTAGACACTGTGAGGTCGTTCCATTGAAAAATGTAACGAGCTGTAAGAAGTTGTTCTAATAAGTTGAGTTTCTACTTAATATCCAATGGCCCACTCTGCATTATGGGGACAATAAGGTAATATACACGTTATCTCTACCTAAAAGCTGCCAAAAACCCTACAAGAAACGTTGCCTCAATATTGTTACCATTTTGTGCATTTTACCGAACAAACTAGTTTTGTTTAGCCCATTAAACAATACTCGAGTTATGTGATAATCAGTACCTGATATAACTGGTTGAACACTATTAAGAACCATAGTTATGCCGAGAAGAAATGCTAGCTTCGAGACAGCTACTTGCAGTGACTTGCTGCTTGTGAATATGACAGCAAAATAGTCTTTAGTGATCAAAATGATGACCATGAAAAGGAGTCCGATGAGGAGAGACTGAAACACTGTGACATAGACAGCGTATTTGGCTGCTCTCGGGCGTCCCATTCCCAGCTCGTTAGAAACACGAACACTGACAGGAACGTGAAACGAAACATTAACAAAAACAAGTACAAAAGCCTAGATTCAGACACAAAACAACCAGTCAAAGGTTTTGGAAGTTTGTTGGTCAATTACCTTACAGCAGCATTTATTCCAATGAACAGCATGGCTTCCCATCCGTTGATGTTCATGCTGGTAGAGAGAGATAAACATATCAGATCGAGAAAATAAAACATCAAAATCTCGATCACGTGTACGAGATTAAAACCTAATAGAGATTCTATCGGAACATTCCACCAATATAGACTCAATCAACTAGATGTACGAGTAAAGCAAACATAATTTCAATGAAAACATCAAGAACTCAATCAAATGAATGAGCAAAACATATTGAATATATATAAATTTTACCAAACTATCCAATCAAGAAAACAAAATATCAAGAACTCGGTCTTTGAATGAGTAAAACACAAATCAACAACATAATTTCTATCAAAAGTACATGTAAAACACATTGGACTAACAGAATAATAATCAAAATATCAGATCAAGAAAACGACAGAAAACATCAAGAACTCAATTAAATGAAAAATCAAAGCACATTGAACAAACAGAATTAGAATAAAAACATCAAGAACTCAATCAAATATATGGTTAAAACACATCAAATGTCAAGAACTCACCAAATAGAAAGTGAACCAACTGCAACAACTGCATTGTTAAGGTGACCGGTGAGAATGATAATGCTCATCATGTACCAAATCTCCAAGCAAAGCATAATAGCCGAAGCAAACGAGAGTCGAACAAAGGCCCAAATATCCCTAAGAGCCGACCAAGACAGTCCATGCCAACCCTCCTTGCACCAACCAACAACATAAGCAACTTGAGCCAGAGCAATGATCCAGCTAGTAACATCATAAGCCGCGGCAGCACCACTTGTGCCCCAACCAAAGGCATAAATAAAGAGTGCAAGCAATCCAACATGCATAATGAGAGCAAGAAACGATATCCAAGCGATCACATTGACCTTGCTCTGGGCCTGAAGGAACTTCTGGGTCGGGAAAACAATGGCGAGAGAGAACAATTGAGGGATGATTTGGATGGTAAATGTCCCTGCAAGATCAGCTATATCGTCTTCTTGGCCAAGAAGTTTGAGCACTGGTGTGGCAAATATGTAAATTGGCAAGAGGAGGATACAAGTGCACCACAGAATCACCCATGAACGTTGCATATAAACGCCAAGCAAGTAGACGTTTCCGGCTCCAAAAGCTTGCCCACATAGGGTCTCTAGTGCACTTCCCATACCAAGCTGCAATTTTGCATTGTAGTTAGGGAATGGATAAATTTGGGTAAAAATGAGTAAAAAAACAAAAACAAGATAAACCCTAAATTGGGTTTATAAAACCCATCTTTTGGTTGATTATTTTACCATATCCACACACACACACACATAAATATATAGAAACTCCACAAAAGTGGGGATAAAATCTCTTTCTGGCCTTAGCACACTCTGTTTCAGTACAAAACAGAGCAAATATGATTAAAGCTGCAATTTTGCATATTATCAATGTGGTTACAAGCTAAACCCTTAATTGAGTCTTAAGTTCCATCTTTCGGGTCTCTATTATTTTAGCATTTCCATACCAAACATATGAACAAATTTCAAGACATGAAAAAATAAAAATCTCTCCTTTTTCTGTTTATACTTAGGACACTCTGTTTCAGCACAAACCAGAGCATACATGACTCAAGCAAAGTGACTGTCATCCATTTCAGAAACAGAAAATGCTGAAATCAAAATTTGGGTTTTGAAAATCATCTGGATCACTGTTCATTCACTGACTCCACCAAAATAAAATAAAAATAAAAATTCCTTAGCCAGTGCTCTGTTTCAGCACAGAACAAGAGCATAAGTGAACAGGGACAAAGAGCCATCAAAACATAGATTCTTAACATAATAATAAGACCAAAAAAGAACATCCAACAGTGCATCAGCTTAAATTGGCAACTCCAAACTTCAAATACCAATATTTCAGTGCCAAAAGCAATATTATTTACCCAAATGAAAATTTGGGAATTTTAGCTCAAACCCATGAACAAAACCCAAACAGAAACTCAAAAAAACGAACAATCCAAAACATGGGTTCTTAGAAAAAAAAAGTTCTTTTTTTTTTCAAATATGCAGAGAGAGATAGAGAGATAGAGAAAGAGACCATGAAGCCAAAAGAGAAAGTCCCAATGACAGAGAGAGCGATGGCCACAGCAGAGAGATCAATCTCGCTGATGTGTCCGACGAAGATGTTGGTGACGGAGTTGGTGCCGTACTGGCAAATAATCTGGAAAGCCACCGGACCGGCGATTTTCCACATCTTGACGGTCTCGACCCAGAAAATGTACTTGACCTCGGAGAAGGTCTTGGCCGGCGTGTAGTCGACGGCGGCGGCGTCGACTTCGACGGAGCCGTTGGAGGTGAGCAGCAAGGGCTCATCCATGGCGGAGGAGGGTGGCGCCACCGTGGGGGAGAGGTTTTGGTTACTGAGTCTCACACTCTGATCTGACTCTGCGTAAATTGGACTCTGTTTTTCTCTGGAGCTGTTAGGCTCTCTCCTTCCTATATGCTACTATGGACATGTATTTTTCATGATTCTATTTTTTATTGTTATTTTTTTTCTATTATTTGAAAATTAAAATTTGTGTTTTTTTTTGTAGTAATAATAAAAATAGAGGTGAGGTTGTTTATACCAAAATCCAAGTTTATTTGATAAAAATAATTAACTTATTCAAATTATTTAAATATAATGAATTGTTACCATTTAATCATTGGAAAAAAATATATATAATGACTGACTTCAGTCTGGTTATCAAATTTTGTTTGTTATAACCTTTAAACTATTAATTTATTTTATTTTCGCCCATATAATACGCTATAACAGGTAAACGATCGTCACGTCAGAAAATTGTCACTTCATTATGTATAAATTAAACAATTTTGTCTCTCTAAATTTGACGAAATTTTGACTTTAACCTCTAATCTCGAATTTTATTTGTTCCAAAAGTCAAAACAAGCAACTCAAAATTTTGTCAAGTTTATGAGAAACAAAATCATTTACTAAGGCATATTGGGTCAAACAGTTTATCCGCTTTGGATTTTTTAAAAGTCTCAGATAAGATTTATGAGTTTAAGAGAAGAACTAACAACTAAAATAATGGCGTCTTTCATTAAAGATGAAAAACACTAACATTTATAAGTATATCGTCTTGTCGCTTATAAAAACAAAATCATTTAACCTTTAATAAATTTATAGATATGGATGTCCCATGTGAGTGGAATTTATTTACGTGTATTAGTGGGTTTGAATTAGCATAAGAATATTTTTTATATAAACTACTAGTAACTTGCTAGTGTATCCACCTAGATTTTTGTTTTGGTTGTTCTTTATTAACTCTTTCTTGTAAATAATGTTTTGTTTGGTTGTTATCTTATTTTTGTCTAACTCTTGTTTCTAGAATGTTTTTCAATATTGTTGAGTACAAAATATTTGTATATATATATAAAGAATAAAAATATAAATCAAATCATATTAATAGTAAGGGCAAAAAGCATGTAAATACCATGTACTTAGCACCTATTTTACTTAGGTATTTAGAGTTTAGTTAAGCAGCACATAACTACCCAAACTTGGTTTTAGATGAAATCTTGATTTTAATTGATTGATTTAATAACAAATGATGAAATTGGTCATATTCCGGCAAGTATTGAAGTTTCCGATCGCCGGAAACTTCATCCGGTTGCCGGAAACTTCAAACAATGAAAAGAAAATGGAGAAGGACATTTTTGTCATTTACAATTAATTAACCGCATGTGAGAGGCACATGACTGGTTCCGTCCAATATTTCATCCAAACTAACGGAAAAAATTTTGAAAACCAAACGCGGATAGTTATGTGCTACTTACCTAAGTTCTAGGTTACTAAGTGAAATAAGTGTTAACCACGTACTATTTATCCGCTATTTGCCCTAATAGTAAACACTTTCAAAAAAAATGTTATGGAATAAGAATGAGTACATTTGTTGAAAGTATATATTAGTGGCAAAAAATATATAACTACTATTGTTATTGCTAATATTTTTGAAATAATATATGTATATGATTTATTTACAAGAATCACATCACACCCATCAACAACACCTCTCAATTTTCATATTCATAAAAGTTAGATTATTTTTTTGGCAGATGTGGAACCAATGCCAACCCCCAAAAATTGGTTGAATTGGTTCAAGTCCTCAGCTACCAGTCTTGCTACCTACTAAATTATTCTTTTTGTTTTTCAAATATTAATACATTCACATTATGTGAGATTTAATTGTATTCATTTAATTCAATTAAATAACATCATTGTAATATTTCAAAAATATTAGTTCAATGAGACATGGTATTAGAGCTGACAATTCAAATTAAAGATCAAGTTTGAGTCTCTTTTTCTTTCTTTCTTGCCTTTTTTCGAGTTTGAATTGTATATGTTTTTATTTGAATAAGACAATAAATTAATAAGTTTGAATTTCACTTATAAAATGTATGTTTGAACGACTTGTTCAGCTCGACCCACGTACAATTGTTCCACATAGAACATGTTTCCTCACGAGAATCATTAGTTCTTATGAGTGTTTTCTCGGTACATAAGCATTTGAGATCATCGGCAAGAATATAATGATTGATCACACTACTATTATAATGAAAACTTTAAATCTAACTGTATAACTAATTTTTTTGTTTATTTGACTTAAAAAAAGAATTGAATATTTTATATTTAAAAATCACTTTGCTTAGTTTATTTACTATTTGATTATGAAAAATGCTAAATGTACAAACTTTTGTACAAAATGATGTGGCAGCCTGCCGACTGCACCTCATTTGAGGGTTACTGCACAACCTATGGGTGCTCCTCTACACACGACTGTTGCGGATCTGATGGAGGAAGGTCGACGGAGTTTGGATGTGCAGAAGGTCAGTCATCTAGCTGGTTTGGAGGATGGTCAGAGAATTTTGAGCCTTCCTCTAAGTCGCTAGTATGATGATGATGTTTGGTCCTGGATCTGGGAGAGTAGAGGCATATACTCAGTAAAATCAGCATATTGTCTTCTATCTACTAGGTCTTATTCTGATCGACTTGCTAATTGGTGGCGATGTTTGTGGAAATTGGAGCTTCCACCTAAATTCAAAGCATTTATGTTGAAGGTTAGTTCTAATTGTTTGCCTGTTTTACTTAACCTCAGAAGAAAACATGTAGATGTTGATGATCATTGTCCTTGGTGTCGTAGGGAGGACGAGTCGGTCGAGCATGCTCTTCTATTTTGTTGTGGTGCTCGGGCCTGCTGGAGAACAGTAGGATTAGAAAATCTGGTTAATCAGGTTGTTCTTTTAGAGGATTGGATTAATAGTATTTTGGGTTTTCAAGATACTAATTTGATTTCTAAAATTGTTGTAGTTTGTTGGGGTATTTGGAAGATACGTAATGTCCTGGTTTGGGAGGGTAAGAGATGGCGTTCTGCTTATGCTATGGAAATTGCTCATAATATGTTTGTTCAGTGGCAGTTTGCCAGGTATAGTTCTCAGTATCCTTCTCCTATGCTTCCTAATAGTGGGCCTACTGTTTGGTCTTCTCCTGATCGAGATTGGATTAAAATTAATGTTGATGCCACGGTTTCCAGTGATCTATCTACGTATGGAGGTGCATGGATTGCAAGGACATCTGATCGAAGATGTTTAGGAGGTGGGCTAAATTCTTGGTCTGGTTTGGTCACTCCTAAATTGGCAAAAGCTGTCTCCCTTCATAATGTTATGGATTGGGTATTGAGTTAAGGTTGGCAGTGTGTAATTTTCGAGCGTGATGCCCGTGAAGTAGTCTTGGCACTTGGTAACAGTTTGGTGGACTTGAGTGGGTTTGGGCTCCTCATCAGTGACTGTTTATTATTGTCACTTTCTTTTAGTAGAGTTTTATTCTCGTTTGTAAGTAGGTCTGCGAATGGGGCTGCCCATGCTTTAGCTAGGTGCTCCAATTATTTGTCAGGCTCTCATTCTTGGGTAGGGTATGCCTTACCTAAGGATTGTTTGGATGTTTTGATTGCTGAATCTTAATAAAGTGCTATGTTTAATTTTTTTTTAAAAATGATGTGGCAGTTTACGTGGCGCCTACTTATTTTGTATTTTTTGTAGTTTAAAAACACTTTTAACGAACAACAACCCGACGTATATGATACTTCCACCATCCAATGAATTTTTGGCGCGGAGCGCCCAGTTTATTAGACATCTTACATAAGTGGCGCATTGTAATTGGATCAACTCATAAAAAAATATTTAATGTGTCATGGTTTATTTGCTGACACATTATTTTGTACACTTATTTTTGTACAAAATTTTATACAAATAACATTACTCATTGATTATATATCAGTTGTGTTTCTATTAATACATCACTAATATTACGTGCATTTTTATGTAATAAATGATAATCATTACTATGTAATAACTCACGTCGGTTAAATATCTCTCATTTTAAAAAAAAACACATACGTATACAACTTTTTCACAAATAAAAATTATAAATATTTTTGAAGTTAGCAAATCAATATTGTGTGGACCAACAAATGGCAAGTATATAAACTGGTAGGTGGGATGTGCGAACCAGATTGAACCACGCGACTATTACACACATTCCCAACGAACACCATGCAGTTTTTAATATTTACGTAGCTGTTTTTGGTGTAAAGTCGCATTCTAAAAAAATTGCTTCAAAAAAAATACACTTGCAATAATTTTCAGAAAAGTAAAATGGTAGTTCAGAGTGTACCAAACACATGGATATTATAAAGATAATTAAGTAAATTTTAAATTATACTTTAAGTTTTGAATTATACATAATTGTCTTTATATTATTCAATAGTTAAACTAGCATAAGACCCTTGTGTTGTACGGGATTGTAAAGATCTATTACAATATAATAATATATTAACAAATTAAAATAATAAAAATAAGGCAATAAAATATATTTAATTAAATTGAATCGATCTCATGAATTCAAATAACGAAATGAACTTTAAAGTTATAAAAATAACTTTAACTATATATATATATAGTAAGGAGTCTAAATAATATTAAGTATTATTTGTATCATACTGAGTCTAATTAATAATTAGTATTAATGTAACATTTAACTAATATCAGATGGAAATTTAAAATAATATTAAGTATTATATTGAATACTTTTTTAACACTTAATGATATTAATAAAATAACAAATTGTAACGGATAGAAAATAAAAAGACATAAAATAATATCATTAAATATAATATTGAAAGTTATGATGATTAATATCATGAAAGTAAATTATAAGTAACTAACGAAAAGTACGTGCAAGTAATAGTAGACAATAAAAAGTGAAAATACTATAAAAAAATCACTATAAAAAAATCTTTTTTATTTGCTGTAACTTGGCATTATATAATTGAAGAGAACATATAAAGTAAAGATATTAAATTACATATAATTTGATATTTGGTACCATTGTGGGCATAATAATCCAATAAAATAATACCTATAAAACCATAATAAAAATACAAATATGTGTCCAAAAATTATAAAATATATGCAACCAACTATTTTAAACGTTCAACTTTCATACTCTCAAAACTAAAATGTGAGAAAAAGAAAATATGATAGGGTTATAGAAACCCATGACAATGGCATGCAAGGGAGATAACGATAACTTGTGTTGATTGTTAGATATTAAATACTATTGTACACCAAAGAAATTGAGAGAGTTCATAAAAGTTGATAGTTTAACAAATGATGAATGGACATCAACTTAATTTAAGGTTTGTTTTCATTTCAATATCAACACATACAAATTATTATTTTTAATCTTTTGAAAGTAAAATTATTTCAAATTAAGCATCATGGTTTATATTTTGTTTGAAGATTGTAGAGAGC
>JAYMTA010004517.1:0-12551 GCA_036897625.1 Pelargonium cotyledonis | reverse complement strand
TACCCGCACCCAACTCATGAAAAAACCATGATCATGCGGGTTGGGTTAGGGTCATTGCATTCCTACCTGAACCCGTGGGTTACCCGACCCGTACCCAACCCGTTGCCCGAATTGCCAGCTCTAATTGAACCTACAGTTAGTAAAACAACTCCCCATCGATTTGTGGATATCAATTACATCCCGAACCACGTCTTCATCAACCAATCCGGGTACGCAGTCTATTCTCACTTTGAGCTTACAATTTTGTTTTCGTTCATTCTCTGTTCCACTGCATGTTCACGATTGCACACACAATCACACCTAGTTATTGCGTAATAGCTTTCATAGATTAGTTTCTTCCTAACACTAAGTTCCCTCCTTAAATCCCCCTCTAGTTCCCTGCGGATTCGATAAACCCAAACTTCATCGTTCTATTATTATGAGGTCGACTCCGGTATACTTGTCGGACGCACACCACATAGGTCGACCCCACTATTAGAAGCATTGACTCTTCTATCATCTCTAGACCCTCCATTAATTCTTCCACCATCATCCATAATCATCTTTGACAATTAGAGAGACTTACATTTGTGGTTCCAATTGTTGATTTTAGGCATATCAAGAGCAAGACGTGTCTTTGCTCATGGATTGCGATCACACTTGTTAGTTTTGGGACTAATAAGATTGTATTTACAATTCATTTCATTTTGCAATTGTCTTAATTGTTAAATTCTATGATTTTTTTGCAATAATATGTCATTCAATAGGTACGTTGTTCAATTTCATATCTTATATGATGATGTGCATCTAATCCCTAAGCGATAGGGATGTAGTTGTGATAAATCAATGGTTTGATTTGTTAATATCCTTCGTGTGGTTGTTAAGTTAAATTTGTTAAGGTGATTCGTTGGAGTCAATGCCTAGAAATGGTTTGATTATCCACGTCTCTGATCACAGCATGGGCTTCATCCTGACCATGGAGTTGTCTGTGTGAATCGAATCACCTAGTGGATTTGACTTTCTTGAAGTAACAATTCTCTATAGCACACCATGCCTTAAATAGAGTCAGCCACAAAGCCAAAGTTTATGTGAAACCCTTATAGTAATATGCATGGGGTTGCTATTATGTGTGAGTTGTAGGAGGCCGACGTATTCACTTTGAGTCTCGGGTTGAGCCTTTCAATCGACCCTTGAGTACTTAAGCGGGTTTGGGTAACAAAATTTAGACAATTACATTTTGGCAAACTAATCATTCCATTCATCTTCCATATATCATTGTATCCCGATTACGCTTATCTCCATTTGGTACTCTCTATCACTCTTAATTCCCATCTTTTTATTATTGTTATTATTATTGCATGCCTGTTCAATTACACACTCACCACTCCCCTGGTTTGGTTTACCTAGTTATATAGACTATAACTAAGTAAAATTTCACAAAACACCATCGTTCTCTATGGATTCGATAACTCGGACTTTCACAAGTCCTATACTACTTGCGCAACTCTGGTATACTTCACGGACGAGCATCACCTGGCACCAAAGAAGAAAGGGATCCTATGAGACAAAACAATCCCATGAAGCGAGCACAATGATCATGGCCTTGAAGAAGAGCTTTAAAAACATAAGGAGATAATTGTTTCACCAGGGGCTCCAAATATTTTAGTTGTCTCTACAATGCGTAGCCTCTTGAGCCTGACCCTCTAAAGTCCCAGCAAAACCAAGAATCTGGTTCCCCAAATATCTCATGCAGTATATTGACAATCTTCCTAACATTTCAAACAAATTTTGAACGGTGAATGCAATCACAGAAAGAGTGTGACGCAAGTCAATATATGCTCTTCGCTTGCACCCTAAAGAACCAACTCACACCTAGTTCAGGAACTTCCCTAATGGGACTATTACGTCTTAGGATCAATTCCAGATGTGTTCCTCAAACACTTTGTTTTTGCATACAAAGCAGTAAATAATGAGATGAAAAGGTGTAAGGAGTCATTTGTCCAATTCGTGGGATGGTTTCACAAAATTGTATACGATTATGATTTTTTCACTGAAAAAATGGTGAGCACTACATTTTAGATCAACCTTCTTTCCCCCCTCTACAACGCATTCACAAGCAAAAGTCTACAATCACATCAGTATTGAGGATATACTTGCCTAATTGCATAATTTCTCTCAGGACACATGGCAGAAGAAGCTTGGTAGAAATGACATCCATTGCAGACAAGACTCTCGGAAGAGAACGGTAATGTGTACAACCATCGATCCTCCCCTACATACGTTCTCGAAAAGATCAGTAGTCCCAACCTTCGCGATCATGCATACGCCCACCACCATCACCTACTAAGAGGTCTATGACTACATTCTTTAGCATGATAATTTGGTGCCCCCAACCATTCCCAAGAAAGGCAAGGGAAAATCGACCTCAAGAGTACTGCAACCTCTATAATGGCATAGGCACGATATTGAAGATTGTTTCTACCTCAAGACCGTCGTGGATAGACTAACAGAGAAAGGAAATGTGACTCAGTTCCAGGTGGACCACAGGAGAGGTGATTGAAAGCATACTTAAATGATAGGGACAAGGGAAAAACACATGAGAAAACAATTAGCATGTTCAATACTCCTATCTATGACATACACAATCAATATGATTACCGAGCAGTGTCGTTCCATATCTCATTTAAGGTTAAGATGTGTGTCTTAAACAAGAAGGGGATCGAACATCTTTGCTACTCACTTGTTGACCCAAGAAAAATCGAACATCTTTTTTCTCGAGGAAGAAATGACCCACAAATCCATGAGAAAAGAACCTTGCATCATTTCAGTCAACATCTTCAGCCGATTGAGCGAATATTCATTGACAACAGGAATCAAATGAATATCATGTATTGGGATGCAGGGACCAAATGGAGCTTTTGAACCTTATCATTTCCAAATGTGTCCATTGCAGCACAACAGTATAATAACATAATTTTATAGTTTTTTTCTTCATTTTTTTTTTGTTTTTTCTTTTCTTGTCATGTATGGATCAATGTTTGTGTTGTTTTGTTTGTTGATTTTGATACGTAGATGTGTAAAATCAATACTTACATATAAACAAACTATTATTACATCAAATACAAGACTGAAAAAATAAAAAGAAAACCATTTGTTACAAAAAAAAAAATGTTTGAGCAACAAGTAACAATTGTTGAAAGAAGAAGAAAACATGTTTGATAATCGACGATAGTCACTTGAAGGTAGACCAACATAACTTGCTGGATGATCACATTCATATAATTGTTGATCGACCACATTGTATAATGATTGTTATTTGATGGTCGACCATTGTTTCTTAGATTTACTTTTTGCCCTCTTTTATCATGTTTAATATTGTCTCAATCAATGTTATTTTGGTCTCATCAACATTTTAAAATACATTTCCCTCATTGTTTACCAAAACAATCATCTCATAAAAAAACATCAACAAAACTCTACTATCATCAAATTTTACCAAACAATACATCAAATGTCTACATATGCTATCAGAACTTTTTGAGCTTGGAATTACCAAACCAGCACTAAGATGTAATAGAAAGAAGTCAGTAGTATAGTACAGTATACAAGTACAGTTCTATTTTCCTGTACAAAATTGAAGGTCAGGAAAGGACCTAAAATAGGCCACTCCAGTAACTAATCAGCTATGACAAGCAGATTTTGAAGAATATTTCATTGTCAATAACTAAATCAAACATCACAAGCAACCAACATACAAAGAAAATGAGGGCTAGCCAAACAGCAAAGCAAAGCTAGGTTCTCACCAGATGGACTTAATCTGTGGCTGTCTGATTGTGTCATCCATTGCAGCAAGGCACGGCCAAACAACTGCTTGCGCAAAAAAAAATATCGTCAAGATGCTTCCCAACCAGCCAGTGTTGCGGACAAATACACATTTATACTTCCTTATCACCAGCACTGGTAGATCGGGCAGCCTGGTATTGTAACACACATTTTCTCTGCATATCTTTTAGCTTTTCCAGCAATTCCTGAAATGTCGGTCGGCTTTGTGGATCGCTATATTCAAAAGTTGGCACATAAGTCGTACACATAGAATTAAGATTGTGAGCACTCTCGCAATTAAAAATATATATATGCTAGACTCCCGTATGGTGAGGGGTAAGTTTAACAAATCGTGTATGTTAATTACTAAAATGCAATAACATAAACTAACGATGTTCAAAGATGAACTCCCAACCTATATGTATGGTAGGATGTTCCTCAATTTGGTCATAATAAAGTTCTAAACGGGACCAATTTAGTATTCACATCATCACATGAAACTCCTCGTAGCCTTAGTACTCCACTTAAATGCAGTTAAATTTTTCATCTAATTAGAATGAGATGACAATTTGAGGCTAGCATGATAGTTTAATGAAAAGAGACTAATCACCTTAACACATGTCATTAGATTTAGCAAGTTCACTCTACTTATCATATTTCCATCTCTCATCAGTTTTAATTAGGGTAAAAACAAAACAAATATAATTTTTTATATATAAAATTACCAAAAAAAAATAATGAGATGCCCGATTGATCATATATAGCTAGGGGTGAGCAAATTATCCGATAACCGAATATTCAGACCCGATATACCTAAAATTTAAATTTGGATAGTGGGTAATGGATAATAGGATATATTTTGGTTAAGAATTTTACATGATTTCTGTATATTAAAAAAATGCATAATTTTAAACATGTATAAAAGAGAGAAGAAATACAAATTAGAGAAGATTGCATGGCCAAAATTAACTAATGTTATGAGATTTTGATTAAATATTATAGACTCTCCCACTTTGAAGTCTTCCACTTTAAAGGAGGAATGAAGGAAAATAAGTCTCAAAACTTGTACCAATTATTTTAGAACTTCACTATATCACTTTTGTCTGATGTAATTTAACTTATGTTAGTGTTGTTGACATTGGACAATGGACTCTATAGTTAACATATTTATATTTGTACCTATTTTATTTTATTTTCAGTGATGAAGTTAAGACAATGTTATATACTATATAGTTTTTGCTAGTTCTTATTGCATTTGAGTTCAATTGAAAAAAAAAAATGTATATTGAGTAAAAAAAGAAAATATACAACAGTTTGGTACTTGGGCAATTACCCAGTAACCAAATTTAGTTTGATTGGGAAAGGGTAATACCCAAAAAAATTATGCTTTGGTTTGGTAATGATTTTTAACTACCCAAAACCCTAATTGAATTCTGTGGTTTGGGTAAGAATACCCTGATGCTTCTCCCTTCAAATTCTCCATTTCTTCCAAAAAAATTATAACATCTAAATATAGAGTGTTTAAGTGGTCCTTCCTTTTAAGGATACAAATTTGCCTCAAACCCAACGGGGATCCAATGTCCCCAACCCTAATGAGGCACAAGATGAGCACAAGACAAGGATGAGTAAGAGGGAAAAATAATAATCTGACAAGGTAACTGACAAGAACGGGGCGCCTACAACCTATCTTGACCTGAACCCAAATATAATAAATAAATAATATAAAATTTTACTAATTTCGAACATAAATATGATTATTTTCAATTTTAAGTAATATTTTGTTCATATGAATTATTTTTTGATGGATTGTTCATATGAATTATAAGTTAATATTTTTAAATAACTGATATATCATATAATATTTTGTTAAAAAATAAAAATAAAAAAACATAAAGTTAATAGCATTTTAAATAGTTAATATTATTAAACAACGGGGTGGGTAACAGGTCACAGGAAATACCCATCAGGCCATCACCAAACAGAGCTAATTTGGGCAGTGGGCATTATAAAACCCGACCCATACTTGCCCTGTTGTCATTCCTACTCTCTTTTCACTAACCTCTCTTGTCAATTTCAAATTAACAACTCATCGTAATTGAATGAAAAATATAAACGTTGTCAAGTGGAGTATTATTTAGGCTATGAGAAGTTTCATTAGTTTAAGTAATCAAGTACTATTTAAGTTATTTTTACAAGACTTTAATGACTAAATTGGTGATTTTCTCAAATTTTAATTAAACAAAGGCGCATAATAAGCACACCTCTAATCAGCTATATAGAGAATGACCCTCGATTAAACAACACAACTCTTTTTCTTTACTTCCCCTTTTCCCAATGATATCATTTTGACATAGCCATAGGTTACTAGAAAACAATCTACAGCTCTTAAAAATAAAATACAAAAATAAACATTAGTAAGATAAGCACCTTTGCCAGCAGCTCTCAATTAATGAAACCCATTGTGGATCCGTGTCTTCTGGGATTTCCAGTCGCTGGTTCATGAATCCTACAGCTCCAATCACCTAAAAGTATCCTAATTAATTTTTCACTTCTACGTGCAACGCATCATAACAAACACTTGCCATCTAATAGCATAGCACATCATATATACTCAATACTTAGAAACCTACTCCATTTTAGCAGCAAAATCTGCTGATTCACAGAAATTTTTAGCAGAACACAAAATAACAAATAAAATGAAGAAATCCTATTATACACAAACAAGTGATAAGTAATTATAACTGCAATATGCATTTCGAAATCTTGAAAAAAAATATCATGTCAACTTTATCACCTGAATTGAGTTGAGATTTTCCCAGGGAATTTTCTCAGTGGCAAGCTCCCACAATATTACTCCATAGCTATATATGTCAGACCTAAATGTTTCAAATTGCAAAAAAAGAGGTAATCAGAAAGAAAATTGAAAAATGAAGTTATAATGAAAAGGCTGAGAAGTCAGATCAACAGTTTCTAAGATTAAGGGTTAGCATACTTCTCATCTGAGGGTTCATTTCGAAGAACTTCTGGGGCCATCCATTGAGGCTAGAAACAAGAAAACAGACATTTGAGTTTCAACTTATGACTTGAATTTTTAGTCTCACATAAAATTAAAAACATATCAGAGCAATATCACTATAAAGAATTCAAGATTGTGACTACAATACCGTTCCCTTCCCTGTCTTTGTTGTGAGATATGTCTCATGTTTGAGACGTGACAGTCCAAAATCACCAACCTGTTCAGACGACAAGTAGCTCACCTCAACAATAAATAAGAAAACGGGGCTAGTAATTTCAGAATAAAGAACAAACTTGACTACCATAACCCTACATTGACCAAAATAAAAATGATGAATGAATGAAGACCTTGACCGTCCAGTTTTTATCGACTAGAAGATTTGAAGTCTTCAGATCACGATGAATGATAGGTGGGTTGAAATGATGAAGATAATTCATGCCTCGTGCCTGAGGAAGTAGATAACAAAGTAATACATAAATTTCCTTGTGAGAGAGCTCCTAATCCGCACGAGTTATGAATTCAAGCTCAAACCAAAAATGGTAATGAGCATAGAATGCCAGAACAAGTAGTAATCATCACAATAAATGTGAAATAGCTTTTCTAATGTTAATCACTACACTTACAATGTCCAAGGCCATATGAATACGCCGTCTCCAATCTAGTTTGACAGTATTCCTTTGTATCAAGCAAAATAAACTTCCACTACATTGATAAAACATACATGAGAGAGGCTAAACAACCCAAGTACAATATTTTTAAGGATTTATGTCAACTAAAAACAAAACACCACATTACAAATCACATAACCCCAAAAGTTCAAAGAATAAAGCAGAAATCATATTGCCAGAATACATATTCCTAGGGGAAATTGAGAACAAACCGTGGAAGGAACTCTGTAACAATGCAAAGACGTTGTGGTAAAGTCACTGCTCCCATGAACAACAAAACATTCGGATGTCGAAGTCTTTTCATGAGAGATACCTTCATAAACAAAACCAAACGTAGAAAAAGACAACAAATTACTTAAAAGATGATAATATATCCATGTAAAGCCAAACCAGAATCATAGGTAATTAAAATTACAACAATCTGTTTGAAAGATTTCCTCTAAATGATAAATAAAGTAAGTGAAAAATAACATGAAATACAGCAGGATGGAACATAGTAAAGTTAGCAAATCATTAGAGAAGAAGAGAACCCTGTGCTTCATGATTAAGTTGAAACTGTCATTCATTGGTTGATAGATCTGTGCTTTATCATATCAGAATCTCTTAAGTTTCTTGTCATGCATTTATAGGAGTAATAACCAATTCATTTGAAAGAAGTCCCAAAGCAAATTATTCCCATGTTAAGTTAAGGTTGCAGTAAATTAGTAAACTAAAGTTTATTGTTAAATAAGCAATTACTAATGCTAAAACAAAAGGGGCGTCATATATACATTCATACTCTTTACTCTACAAATTAGTTTGAATTTTTGCAATAAAAAATAATTATCATAGTTCTTGAATTTTCTTCATGTGCCCATTGTGCCTTTCTTTTAACAAACTCTATAGATCTCAAGTAACATAACTTAGTGATATAATTGGTAATTCTTGTGTAATTCATTTACCAAATGGATAGTGGATACTTATTATAGGACAAACAAAGTTAGTAAGTGCAACACTTATTTTAGGACAAAGGGAGTAGTATTTGTACAAAACGATGTTTGAATGATATTTTCAAAGTATTCTATATAAAACTAAGTTTCAGTGTATTTAAAGTGCACACCTCTTGTCTGAAGGAAAGTATCACATCATCTGAATATTCTTGCTTGGAGAATACCTTAACAGCAACATCCTGCAATTACATGGATGTCATTTTACTACAGACAAATGTTAGACAAAATACAAATCTATAATATTAATTGCACTTCACCTGTCTTTCTAAAATAAAGAAAAATCTCAGTAACAAAAAAGCAAATCAAATCATGGACATAGGTTTTAGAGATCATGTATGGCAACTTTTACATATTTATAATTTATATTGTGGAATTTGATAGGCGTTAAAACTCCATATAATTTTATGGCTGATAGTCAAAAGTATGAGTGGATATATTTTGAGTTCAGGTATCCTCCTATCATGTCAAATTTTGAGGGAAGAGCAAGAGAACATACTGATCCATACCACAGGCCATGATATACTGTTCCACAGGAACCTGTAGGAGGCGAACAGAAAAAATAAGGATCACAATGATACGTATAACCAAACAAATCATCAAACTATTGAGTTACAGATACAAGGAATCACTGAAAATATAAAACTTGAGATGAACCATGGCAACTACCAGTTTGCATGCAAATGGGACGGACTTCGGAATTTGATATAGATCAAAGATCATTACTCTTAAGAAGCAAAGATAGTGAAGGACAATACATTAATATTTTGATAAAAGACCCAATTTGGTCCCTAAACTTTCGTGTTTAGACCTAGTTTGATCCCTAAACTTTCGTGTTTAGACCTAGTTTGATCCCTAATAGTTCCTGAACCTTCGTGTTTCGACCCAATTTGGTCTCTAAACTTTTTTTTGACCTTTAGAGCTTATATCAAAAGTGAAGGGACCATATTGGGTTGAAACACAAAAGTTCAAGGAGTATTTGGGTTAATAAAAGTTCAGGACCAAAATGGATCTTTTACCTTAATATTTAGATAAACAATTCATTACTCTCTCAGTCTCTCCCATGCTCCAAAAAAACTATTAAAAGTTAATTGATACCAAAAAATAATAATAATAAAAAAAAAAGTGTTCAATAAGCATACTTAACTCATTTGGAAGATGATTACCTTGCCCAACCTGTTCTCCAATGGTCAAATCTTCCCATAAGATTTCATAATCCAAGCAGTCAGTAT
This sequence comes from Pelargonium cotyledonis, assembly GCA_036897625.1. Taxonomy (NCBI): domain Eukaryota; kingdom Viridiplantae; phylum Streptophyta; class Magnoliopsida; order Geraniales; family Geraniaceae; genus Pelargonium; species Pelargonium cotyledonis. The sequence continues at coordinate 2,848 of JAYMTA010004517.1, read as the reverse complement.
CCATGTCAACCTTATTAAGAGCACTACTAGTAGTACTTCCACAGCTGCTTGCACTGCTTGTGCTGTTCACATTAAATGACGACCAGGACCCTGAAGCTTCGTTATTCCCAGGCCGGTTCATTTCATTCATCTGACTTTCTTGTTTCACTTCAGAAGAGGGAGTTTTTTGCTGAAATGATTCGTTCTCCTTATCATTATGTGACCAAGGCCATGCAAAACGGGTGGTTTTTGCTTCTAGACCTTCCTGCTCATTCCCTTTCCAAGGCCACGATATCCCTTTCTTGCCCATCCATGCCTCTGCTTTTGAGGCCATTATCTTGTGGATTGCAGGTTTTCCCTCACCCTCATCACCAGAGTCCTTCGAGGGCTTTCCCGGAGACTCCTCGGAATGAGTAAATACACCGAACGGAGATGGTGTTATCTCTCCTCTAGGTGTGCTGGCTCCACTTGAAGTTGCATCCTCTCTTTGGTCGTAGAAAGAAGCATCTGAGAAACCATATTCAGAATGATGACTATCTCCACTACCTCCTTCATGATCTGCATTGTTCTCTCCCATCCGAATTCTGGACTTAACTTTGTTGCTAACCTTGGAAGCCTGTTTTAGTAGCTCCAACAATCAAGATATGCCACAATGTAATAAAATCACAGACAGACTAAAAATAACAAGACTAACCAAATTAGTTATTTTTGAGGCAATTGCAGCCTGTAAAGGCTGCTGTGGATCGAGGCCAAGTTTAGTTGCAGCAATGCTCTTGGGGTGGCTATTGCTTGAATCTCCTTCTGAGCTCTTTGCACTTGTCAATGCAACCCTGATTTCGTGAAAGGGTCGTGCATCACTTGAGACACAAATAATCCCCACCAAAGTACCATCGTCGTCATAGAAAGGAGTGTTGGTAGCAACTACAACAAACCTCTCTCCCATCTTATTCTTGACTGGAAACTGCCCAGTCCAGTTTTCACCCGTGGATACACGGTGTATTATATTGTTTGCTACATGATGGTCCTGGGGATCACACAAAAGCTTTATGCCATCTTGGCCAAGGGCTTCTGCTGCAGAATAGCCATAAAGTTTTTCAGCAGTTCGGTTCCTGCAAAATTGGAAATTGCCAAATAGTGGAATTATAATGATTGTGCAACAGCCAATTATCAAGGAGGCTGTAATGTAATCTACTCAAAAGCACAGTAAGCAATCATTTTCAGCTGGAAGTAAGATCCTGTAGATGAAGCTATGCTCCATCCCAAAGAAAAACCATCAATAAGAACTGAAATCACAAGAGCAAATCCAAAATAAGAAGATTAACAGCACAACATTCCACTTTCCAGAAATGAACAACAAAAAGCAAGAGTTGAGAAAGTCACCAATAGATGAGACGGCCATTCAAGTCGAACATATGAACAGACTGCCCCATAGACTGCAAAATATTCAAATAATGCTTATCACTGAAGTTCACGGCGGCCTGACCACCTCCGGCATTAGAAAGATCGCTGCTCCGGCTCTCCCTCTGGAGAGGCGACGAATGCCGAAACGACGCCGAACCCTTCTTCCACGCCGCCGCCGATTCGAAGCAGCCTTTTCTCCTGGAGGACCGCTGAGGCGATATGGAATGCGACCTCTGTTGCGCGTGCGGCGGTTTCTGATCGCCGCCGGAGCCAGAGAGCTTGAGCTGAGACATCTCCTCCTTGAGGTGGGCGTGACCCGCCTCCAGCTCCTGGATCTTTCTCAGAAGCTCCTCTGCTGCTGGGGTGTCCATTCTGGAAAATCTTCAGAGACTCCTCGGCAATGCTGTGTTCATGCCTAATTTACCAGTTGATAAGCTTCGATCATAGATTATGAGTTGCACAGATTCGTTCGTTCTTCTCAGCTCCTCTTGTCAAATTCAATTGCAGAACTGAAGTTGAAGATTCGAGTCTTGAAGAAGAGAAAAGAAGAGGGTTTGGGTCAATCTTTCTCTACCTTTTCGCTACTTTTCTCGTTAGGTTTGTGTTGGGCGGTTTGGGTTTCGGACTCTCTGGTCACTTCACCTTCTCTCCCATCTCATCATTATCATCCGAATTCTTCCATTTTAGACCAGGGCTTATATATGCAAGGGGACACTGATTTTTTTACCCACGCGCAGATGGAGCGCGTGATTAGCACTAGCCAATAGAAGCGCAGGATCGTTAGCCACGTCTACCTCACGCGCAACGGAGGAATTTCTCTTTGTATCTGCTTTTTCACTCAAGTCATCCATCCAATGCCAGCCGTTTTCTTTCGTCTCTCTCAATCTCACACTTTCTAATTACTTCCATTTCTCCCCAAAAAGGGAATTGAAAAATTACATTTACCTAAAGGATTAATTACCCGGAGTTATCTTCACTATCGTTAATGGATCGAATTGGTAACTCTATTTTGAAGTAGATCGTATTAGTCTTCGTACTATAAAAAATTAAATCCCGATCGTCCCTCCCGTCATGTTCCGTCAAGTTCACCGTTAAATCGTGGTGATTTGGCAATTTTTGAATAAATTAATATTTTTTAAATCCTAATCACCTAAACTGAACCCACATGTACTGCCACGTCAGTCATACTTATCCACATGTACCGCCATATCATCCCCAGGAGCTATCAGCGACGGTGATGAGGAGGGAGCCGTCGGAGATGGGGACACATGAGGAAGGGGGGAGGGAAGATTCGAGCTGAGCTGAAGCGGTGCCGACGTGGAGCACATATCTGAGCACAGATCTGAGCCATTGGTGCCGGCGGAGGGCTGTTCCGCTTAGGTCTTGTGGCGATCCAGAGAGAGAGAGCGAGAGAAGGCCAGAGATGGAGGCACGCCGGAGATCCAGCTACGCCGACGAAGACGAATCC
>JAYMTA010004516.1:0-12552 GCA_036897625.1 Pelargonium cotyledonis | reverse complement strand
GAAGGCGCAGTCAAGCCGCTGGGTGCCATGTACTCCGGCTTCAAGTTGCGTGATCAAGTCCTCTGGAGAGAGACCGTGACACTCTGGCTTCAGGTTGCATGGCTAGGTCTGCATGTTACTAGAAAGTGTTGGCTTAGTCCCGGAGGATTCGTGGTTTGGCCTATTGGACCCCTAGAGTGCCGACTTCATGATGCGTGGCTAGGTCCTCAGGTTACCGTAACGCACCGGTTTACTCACTAGGGAGGCGAGGTCAGGCCCTATAGAGCTGTAGCGCGCCGGCTTACTATTTACTACGATGCGAGACCAGGTCCTCGGGTTACCACAACGCGCTGCCTTACTCATTGATGGAGGCGTACTTGGGACCTTACAAATTCGTAGTGCGCACGACTTACACGTTCTGGAGGTACCTGGTCAGGTCCTCCAGAGAGAGACCGTGACTCTCCGGTTTCATGAGGATTGATATGTGGCCAGGTCCTCTAGAGAGGAGGCATGACGTGCCAATTTACTTGCCCCTAAAATGCTTGGTCAGGTTCCAACAGAGGGAGACCGTGATGCACCGACTTATTATAGAATACGTTGTTAGGTTCCAACAGAGGGAGACCGTGATGTGCCAACTTATTCCTTAGAGATGATGCGTGGTTGGGTTTTCCGGAGAGACACCACGACGCCCCGCCTTACATGTTTCAAAATGCGGGATCAGACCTTCGAAGAGAGATCGTGAATCATCGACTTATCCCATTAAGAATGCGGGAATAGGTCCTCTAGAGAGCAACCGTGACAGAATGACTCATTGCATTAAGAAGATAAGAAGATCAGAAGATAAGAAGATTAGAAGATAAGAAGATGCTTCCTCGGAATTTTCCTGCAAAGCATATGCGGACCAGAAGACTTGTCAGTTTATTGATCAGAATATATTACAAGTGCTTGCTTTTTAAAAATTCTGAACACATCATATCCGTTAGAAATAGAACTTCTTGAGATTTTTCGCATGCCAGGGGTTGGGGAGTGGTATGCCTTCCTGCGTTTCTAACTGGTAAGTCTCGGGACGTACCATATGTACCACCCGATAAGGTCCTCCCCAATTTGGTGCTAACTTACCACACTTGGGTCGTATCACGGTAGCCTCGTACTTCCTGAGGACCCAGTCTCCTACCTTGAATTCTCGAGGTCGTACCCATGCATCATGGAAGCGCTTGACTGCTTGCTTCCGAGTAGCTAGCACTACTGCGGCAGTCATTCTCCTTTCTTCTGCAAAATCAAGGTCAGTAAGGCGGGACCTTATATTTCCTTTTTCATCATACCCTTCCACCAGTATGGTCGGCATAATGTGCTTGACTGGGAGAACTGCTTCCGAACCATACACGAGTTGGAATGGGGTCTCTCCTGTTTCTGCCTTGGGGTTGGTTCTCAATGACTAGAGGATCAAATGGAGCTTTTTGCACCATTTTTTGTGATGGTCTTCAATTGTCTTCTTCAGGCCTCCAATTATCGTCTTATGGGCTGCCTCCGCCTGCCCATTGGACTTTGGATGAGCCATGTTAGTAAACTTTTCATAAATGTTGTGTTCCATGATCCGATACTATAGCTTGAGGCAAGCCATATCGGGAGAAGATCTCTTCTCGAACAAATTCCATTACGCAGCTTTGAGTCATGGTGGAGAGAGCTCTGAAATCAATCCACTTGGTGAAATAATGCACCGCTACCACCACATAAGTCTTTCCTCTAGACTTGGGAAAGGGTTTGATGAGATCCATTTCCCACATGGTGAAGGGCCATGTGACGGGGACAGAAGATAACTCAATTGCTGGTGCTCAGGGAATGTCCATGTGGATCTGGCAATTAATGCATTTCTTCACGTACCGCTCTGAGTCCTTCTGGATAGATGGCCAATAATAACCCTGGTGAAGGACCATTTCTGACAGATTCCTTGCACCCGGGTGATGCCCGTATACTCCACCATGGATCTCTTTAAGGACTTCAACTGCCTCCTCGGGATAAAGACAGCACAGCAGAGGTTTGTATGTGGTCGACTTCCGATATAACTTTCCGTCTCTGATAGTGTATCTGGCCAACCTTCTCACAATGGAATTTGCCTCTGCCAAATCATCGGGAAGTTTTTGGTCCACCAGGTAATCCAGAATATCATAGATCCAAATTTTTGGACCTTCTAGAATGAAGAGAACTCTAACCAAAGAAATAATTGTTGGTGCCCTCTAGATCTGTACCTGTGTATCAGAAGGAATGCTATCGTATTCCTGGGACACCAGTTTTGAAAGAAATCTGCGTCGGAATTGTGTTCTCTATGGATTTGTCGTATATGACAATACTCAAACTACTCCACCAAAGTAGCTACTCGGTCCCAGTACTTCTGCAGGGTAGGGTCCCGTACCCCATACTTCCCCAAGATTTGATTCACAACAAGTTGTGAATCACATCTTACTTCCAAAATTTTGACCTACAACGATATCATCATTTCCAACCCTACAACGAGAACCTCGTACTCTCCCTAGTTGTTGGTTACTTTAAACTCGAGCCTGAGCGCCCAAGTCTCTTTAAAACCTTCTGGGGAGATGATCATGACTCCAGCTCTTCCCCGTCCGTTGTTTGAGGACCCGTCTACATAGAGGTTCAAGAGATCACTGGGTAGCGCCTCAGGACCCATCTCTTCCAGTCCTTCGTGTCGCTTTCTCTTCTTTTTTATTTGGGCTTGTCCCCCAATTTCTTTTTTAGGATCAGACACCTTTTGAACGACTCTAGTGATGTGAGTGTCATCATCAATTGGCTCTGTGAAATTACATTCAGCGATGAAGTCTGCCAGAGCTTGCCATTTGATGGATGTTCTGGGTTCAAATCTGATATCATAAGAGAATAGCTGAAATTCCCATTGGGCTAGTCTACCTCCAAAATCTTCGTCAATGACCTTCTTCAGAGGAGCCTCTGTGATTACAGTAATAATGTGAGCTTTAGAGTACGGACGAAGTTTTATACTTGCCTAGTGTAATGAGAAGACCAGTTTCTCGATTCTGGATTAGTTGAGCTCTAAATGCCCTAGGGCATGGGAAACATAATATATGGGCTACTGGACCTTTCCTACTTCTTTTACTAAAACGGCCGAGACAGCCCAGTCCGAGGCAGCAAGATAAAGCCAGAGGACTTCTCCTAACTTGGGAACTATCAGCCGAGGCAACTCCGCTAGATTTGTTTGAGCTCCTTGAAGGCTTGACTGCACTCGGGAGTCCACTCAAAAGTTTTTCCCACACTCCCGAGAGCTTTAAAGAATGGAAGACTCTGCTCAGCTGCCCGGGATATGAACCGATTGAGGGCAGCTATCCGCCCGGCCAGTTGTTGGACTTGTTTCAAAAAGGTAGGCTCCCCCATATTAACCAGAGCTTTGATCTTATTCGGGTTTGCTTCAATTCCCCTCTCGCTGACGATCATCCCCAAGAATTTCCCAGCTCTGACCCCAAAGGAGCATTTTGCTGGATTTAGCTTCATTTGATATTTCCTAAGGGTAGCGAATGTTTTTTCGAATGTCCCCCAAATGTGAGCCTTCCTTGGGAGTTTTGACCAGAATATCATCGACATAAACCTCGAGATTCCTCCCAATTTGATCAGCAAAGACTTTGCTCACCATGCGTTGGTATGTTGCCCCAGCGTTCTTAAGACCGAAAGGCATCACGATGTAACAGAAAGTGGAGTCTACTGCTATAAAAGATTTTTTCCCCTTATCCTCAGGGTACTTTTTTATCTGATGGTAACTCGAAAACGCATCTAGAAAGGAAAGGTACTTATGACCCGCAGTGGAGTCTATAAGCTTATTGAGGTTGGGGAGGGGATAATCGTCCTTGGGACATACCTTGTTGAGATTGGTATAGTCGACGCACATCCGCCATTTTCCGTTTGGTTTCTTTACCATAACCACGTTGGCTAACCATTCTGTATGTCGGACTTCTCGGATGAAGCCTGCGTCTCAGAGTTTTCTGACTTCCTCCTTGATGGCATCCTCTTTTTCTTTTGAATAATTCCTCCTTCTTTGCTTGACTGGGACAGATCTTGGGATTACGTCAAGGTGATACTCGAAAACCTCCAGATCAATTCTGGGCATATCAGCTGGAAGCCAAGCGAATACATCTGCATTCTCTCTTAACAAGGCTGCCAGCTCATTCTTCTCTTTAGAGGGGAGTCCTTTCCCTATCTTTGTGACCTTGGTAGGGTTGGACTCGTTGAGAGGCAGGTCCTTGATTTCATCACCAGCTTCAGGACGCGTATCTTGATCCCTCTTGTCAAGGTTCTCTAGAGCAGCTTGGATCTGAAAGCATTTCATGACATCAATTCCCCTTCTTCCTCTTCGTTAGGGTCCTCTTCTTCCAAATTTTCTTCTGCGTCATCTCCCTCTTCTCTGATGGTGGGATAGAGCACTTTGAGGATTGCTTCATCATCCACTAGGAGAGGATCTGGGGTCTTTCCGAAATATCCTGCTCGGAGGAGTGGAGGAGAGGACTTCTTTTGGGCAGCTGTTCTTTTATAGGCTTGGCGTAGTGCGACCACTTGGCAAGTTGGAGTCTCGCTACTACGGCGGGAGCCTGACTTCGGGAGGACTCGCTAATCAGCATTGGATTTGTCCTGGGGACTTCAGTTGCTGTTTTGCCAGCCGAAAGGGATGAGGAAGCTTGACTATTGAGATCAGGCTTCTACTTCTTTGCAGGAGTCACTTCTTCTAGGTCTGCGTTAGAAGTAGCTTTGGTAGTAGCCTTCTTCTCTAGCATAGCCTTCTTCATGTCATGGGAAGGATAGATCACTTTTACATGTTGACTCTTTCCTATCTCTTTCCGGAGGAGGTGCTCCCACACCTTCCGGGGACTGGCTTGAATTATTGCTACTCCGCCCGAGGTAAGAAACTTCACCCTATAGTGAATCCCACTAGGAACCATCTTGAAATCTTCAATGATCGGCCTTCCGAATATCGCGTTATGGTCGAATAGGATATCCATGACCACGAATTCACACGCGCAGGTCCGCTCCTTAGGATACTGGCCTAGGGTGACTGAAAGTGTCACTATCTCCCTGGCCTTGGTGGCAGCGTCATTGAAGCCCATCAATCTTCCATCGAACTCCTTGAGGAAGTGCGATTTTAGTCCTAGCTCTGTGAAGACTCCCCAGTAGAGTATGTTCACTTGACTTCCATTGTCAATAAACACTCGTTGGACGTTCCGACCTACAATCATCGCTTTGATGATCAGGGGCTCTTTTCGCAACTCCTCTAGAGCTAGCTCTTCTTGCCAGAAGAAAATAGTCCAGTTCCATCTTTTTCTGTTGGCTCGGGGAGAGGATCTACAAGCTCATCTTCTATTTTCTTCAGGGCATTTATCTTCATCTTTACGTGGAAGATGTTAACCCCTCGGTTGGTCGACTGCTTCTCTATGATCATCTCTTTGGTGCGGATGACCTCAGGTCGCCTATTAACCTGGTTAACCTGACGAGAGGGTCCCGCTTGATCTCGCCCCCTTTTTCTGACCTCTTCCTGCCCAGGCCAGGAACTGATCAATTTTTCATGTCGGGGTCAGCCTTTCAACGGTCATGGCTAATGCTCGACACGTGATGATGTTGTGTCTGGGGCACTTATGATGAATGCAGTAATCGCCATTCTCGCTTCTATCCCCTTCATCTCATACCTTGAAGGGGTCATCTCCCAGATAGAAACTAGGTGCTCATACAACTTTTCGCAGGACACGTTGAGTTGTGGGAGATTCTCAACAACGGATACTTTCAGCGAAGCTAACGGAGGTAGATCTCGCCGCGGGGCAACATAGGTCTGGTCCCAAGGCTGGAAGTTAAACTTCCCCTCGGACTTCCCGTTTCCACTTCTGTTTCCGCCCTTGCCTCCATGGTTATCTTTCTGGACAGGAATGTCCTCCTCATCTGGATCCCCACTTTCTTCTGCACTCACATGCCGCTGGGCTACTGCCAGCATCTCCCCCCAAGTCTTCGGGGTATTGTCAACGTAGGACATTCGAAGAGCTCTGTCTCTCATTCCTCCGTAAAATGCGGTGATGGTGAGGTCATCAAATGGACCTTCACACTGCCGAATAGCGAACTGGAACCTAGTAATGTAGCTGGCTAGGATCTCACCAGTTCTCCTCTTAACCCCTACCAGGTACATGTTGGGCTTCAACGTTTACCCTATAGTGGAGAAATGTGCCAAGAAATTCTTCTTTAAATCCTCCCAGGAAATGATTCCTCCATCTGGGATTTTTCTGTACCAGTTTAGAGCTTATCCTGAAAGCGTTGATGCAAATATTCGGCATAAAGCGGCATCGTAGTCCGTCTAATGTGCCATGCTTAATTCAAACATTGTAACGTGATCAATGGCGGGGGTGAGCCCTTCATACTTTGGATCCTTCAAATTTGTCCTGATACTAGCATTCGTCGGGGCACTCTTCAACTGAGGACAGAGCGGCTGACTTTCCTAGGGTAGAGGAGCTTCAGATGCAGCAAAGTTGCTCTGGGCCAACTGTGCACGCAGAGCTTGGAAGTACTCCTGAAGCTTCTGGACTGCGAGCACATCCCCGGGAACTCCAGGAACGAATGCAAGGATAAGTGAGGGGTAGGCGCAGGGGGAGTAGGTGCCGGAGGACTTTTGGCACGTCCCCGCTGCTCTGCTCTCTTGTCCCGCCTTTGAGACGTTGTTGATTGTGTCTGCGAGGAGGTTGAATCAGTAGGTGTAGGTTTCCAGCTCCGTGATGTGGACTCATCCACACTGGAGGCTTCTGACTGTACTCTCGATAGTTACGTCCTGCAGTGGGATGAATAGGGGACCTTCTGGCGGTGGCCCGGACTGGTTCTGCATACCGACGGCCAAAGACTGAACTCTAAGGCCTGACTCGGTTCCTTATATCATCAGGCTTCCTTGTGCGAGGAAGATTATCCACCATAGGAATCTCTTGATGAGGCCGCGGATCTCGGTCTAATGGATCTCCGCTTGCCGGAGGTACTCGGCGTCCTGTTTCTCCAGCTCTAGCAGCACAACCCGGTGGTGAGGATACGCCAGATGCTGTACCTCGAGGGCGATTACGCCCAACAGCAACTCGAATGAGCGCCTTTATGGTAGTGCCGAAGGTAGCCATGGTTGTGGTCACACCCTGGACCAACGGATCCGCGGCGTCTTCCTCATTTACCTCTTCTAGATCCAGATCTGCTACCGGAAATGGACCTGCGGTCAGGCTCGGGCTAGGTGATAACGCACATTTTGTGCTAGTTATCCGATGGAATCGTTCAACGATGTTTTGTTGGCGGTCTCTCCCGAAACATCAATAACAATACTCTTAACCTGATTTTCGGCATATACGGAGAGATTATTTAGTCGCCCATCGTCAAAGATCATGAAACAAAAGTAGTTTCGTAGCCGATAGATCAATGAGAGATGCAATACAAGCTATGAACAAAAGGAATCTCGACAGCCGAAATATCACCATCGAAGTTGCACATCCTCGTAGCTTGAAGAATATGATAAAAATTTTGGATTATTTTATTGGTGAGGTTGAGCCTCAATATATACAAATTGTGACCCATAACTTAGGGTGATAAAAAGGAAATAAACTATCTACAATAATTACCAAATAAGAATAAAATATAAAAATGCAATGGAAGAATATTGACGAGGTAGAATCAGTGCCTTTGACGATGGAGCTAATATTGCAATACTCCTCATCAAATTGGCACATGGAGATTCGAAATGTCCAACTGAAGCAAATTATGAAAACGATCTTGACCAAGTGCCATAGTAAAGATGTCTGCTAATCGAATCTTGATGGTAATGGTCTGAGGAATGAGAATGTTTTCCTGCAATTTTCGCAAACAAGTTGACACTTAATCTCAATATGCTTGGTACGCTTGTGGAAAACTTGATTAGATGCAATATGGAGATCCGCTTTACTATCACAAAATAAGGGGACATACTCATGTTGTGGGATTTGCAAGTCGCACAAGAGTTGTCGTAACCAAATAATTTTGTTATTTTGGTGGTCATAGCTCAGTATTCGGCTTCAACAAAAGAACACGAGACTGTTGATTACTTTTTAGATCTTCAAGAAATAGGTGAAGAACACAGAAAAATTATGTAACTAGTGGTTGATTTGCGAGTGTTAGACACCCTGCCGAATCTGCATCACTATAAGCGTATAGAGACAAAGATTCACGGAAAGAGAATTCCTTGACTAGAATTTGCTTTAAGATAGTGCAACACATGATAGGCGACATTAAGGCACGGTTGTTTGGGAGCATGCATGAACTAATTCAAGATGTGAACCGTATAGCTGCTATCCGGTCGAGTGATGGGAAGTTAAATAAATCAACTCATAAGTAGTTTGTGTTCGCTTCCATCACTTGGATATCAATGCCACCTAACAGTTTATGTTAGTTGCAAAGGTAATGAAACAAGTTTGCATCCTTGAAACCGCAATCTACAAGAATGTCAAGAGTATATTTTTGCTGAATTAGCGCAATACCAGTCGGCGATCGGGCCACCTCAATCCTAAGAAAGTATTTATGCATACCCAAATCATTGATGTGAAACATGGCATTCGAATATTGTTTAAACTCTTGGATAAGCATAAAATCAGTCCCAATAACTATTACATCATCCACAATATGAGAACTGCCATAAAAGAAACACCAGCACGATGCGTGAATAACGAGTGATTTGTATGTGAATGCTTGAACGCAACGGACATTAGTGATGTTGTGAACTTTTGGTTTCATTTCTGGGATGCTTGACGAAGTCCATATGTAGAGTGACTTGTGTAGGCAATACACTCAATGCTCTCCTTGTTTAGCGAACCTTTGTGGTATCTTCATGTAGACTTCTTCATGCAAATTGCCATGTAAGAACGCATTGTTGACATGGAGCTGGTGAAGATGCCAATTTTGAGTAGAGGCAACGGCCAGAAAACTTGGCAACCGGGGAAAACGTTTCATTAAAATCTACCCCTTCAATTTGGTTGTAGCCTTTCGCAACAAGTCGAGCTTTATAACGTTCAATGCTACCATCAGGGTTGTATTTAACCTTATAAACTCATTTTGAATAAATAGCCCACTTTATAGGACGTAAAGGTACGAGAATCCAAGAGTTATTTTCTTCTGGACCCACAGTTTCCTTTTTCATGGCTTCTCTCAAATGAGTTGTCGATCTATCTAAAAGAATGTTTTAGGCTCATTGAAAGGAGAGATGGCCTCCAAAAAAGCACCATGTGAGGGTGAATTTTTTTATAAGAAATGTATTGATAAAGAGAAAGTACCGTCGAGTTGGTCGAAGGATGAGAAGAATGCGAATTGGGCTTTAGCAGATTAATTGAAGAAGGCGAATCGTATTCAAAGCTGGAAAAAATGGTTGATAACTTTCTATGTCATTTGGTTAGAAGTGGTCAGGTAAGCTCAATTTGAGCTGGTTGACCCACTTTGTCTAGAGCTTGAGACTTTAGAGGCGTAGTTCATACGAACTCTATACTGCTACTTTCTAGGAATGGAGTAGGTGTGGAATCGATATTGGTAACTCTTGGTTGTTGATTGCCCATAAGAGACAAAACTGGAACATTGGGTAAATCAACAACATATTCCAAGGGAAGCTAGTAAAAGGGAGGTCGTGCGGATTTCTAATCATTTGAAACATTAGCTAATGGAAAAGCATCTTCCCAAAAATGGACGTCTCGTGAAATGTAAATGATTTTAGTTTCAAGATCATACACTCGATACCCCTTTTTCCTATAAGGATACCCAACAAAGAAGCTCGGACGAGATCGCAGGGAAAACTTGTCGTATGTTTGTATGTGAGCTTAGCAAAGACAACTAAAGCATTGTAAGTGACTTAAGGTCGGCTTCTTCCCAAGTAACATCTCAAACATAGTCTTAAATTTAAGCATTTAGAGTGGTGTGCCAAATTTATCATTACGTAGTTGTAAGGACATATTCACCCCAGAACTGAACAGGTAAGCTAGCTTGAAATTGAAGTGCACGTTCTACTTCTAGGAGGTGTCAATGCTTTTGTTCAACCACCCTATTTTGTTGTGGGTCCCTACATACCTCATCTGACACTCCATCTCATTAAGAAAGTAATGCTCGACCAATCCTTTACAATCATATTCCAATCCACTATCAATCAAGATTTTTTTACCTGAGTTTGAAATTGTGTTTGTATCCAACAAAAAAAAATGTAATAGATGCTTCATTAGGTACACTCAAGTGGCCCGACTATAATCATCTAAGATTGACAGAAAATAATGACAACAAGAAAACAATGGTGTTTTATACGGACCCCAAGTATCACAATGTACTAATTTGAAAACATGCAATTTTTTTGTAACATGAGTAGGGAAAGGAATTCGAGTTCCTTTTGCCCAACGCCACCCATCAAAAAATGAACTTTCACTATTGTCAGAAAGTGGAGGTAAGTTGGGTACCAAAGATAGTCGGCTCACTAGCACGTGACCTAGTCTCTAATGCCACATTTCTTCATTATCTCGTCATTTTGCTACCGATACCTTCTCTGTACTTGTTGGCTCAAAATAATAAAACTTGATTCACTTTCTTTCTGATCCAATAAGTTTTCTTGAGAACATGTCCTGAATCACAACAAAATCAAGATAAATGTCAATGAACAATTCAGTTCACATGTCAATTTGCATCACAACAAAATCAAGATAAATGTCAATGAACAATTCAGTTCACATGTCAATTTGCTAACTAACATTAAATTAAAATGAAATTTAGGAACTACCAGCAGGGTTTTATTGTTGTCAATATTCACTTGACCCATTACTTCAACATTAATTGTTTCTGCATTTGGCATTTGAACTGACGGAACATGAGAAATAGGTTCAATATTGCGTAGAGAATCACTCTGACATGTGATGTGGTCTACAACCCTCGTGTCAATAATCATCCAAGAGGAATTATTATTGTCAAATCTGACTTCACTTGATTTGTTGTGCTTTGGACGAGTCATGCTGCCAATAAAGTTTTCCATAACAAATGTTAGGCTTCTTGATTCACAAAAATGATATAACGGACATTTCATGTAATTTGGGCCTCTTTGTCTCACAAAACCCAAACTATACAGATCACTTTGGCTTGCTGATACCATAAAACCCAAGGTAGGGCTTTTAGACTTTCTTTTGTTGGTATCAAGATTTTGCTTCTTCTCTTGCAACCACATCGCCGGCCACTGCTTCAGAGTTGGAGAAGACGCACGCTCGTGGTGGTTGTTGTCTAACCATTTGTCTTGTTTTATTCTTGCATGGAATTCGATTCGTCGGATAGAAGAGTGAACAATAGGTAATTAAAAAACTATAGAAATTGGTGTAAGCAAAGTCAACGGAAAAATGGCAGTGACTCGGATCTGTCGGCTACACTTTCTCTTCCGATCATCTATGCCTCTGTTAAAAAAATGGTTGTGTGAAATACAGATTGTGGATGAGTTGAAAACCTTCATCCATCTGACTAAAAAACAACTCTTCATGAGCTATACTTACACGTCCAGCTCCCATGTTAAATGGGAAGCGAAATAATAACGAACCAGATTCGCTTTGATACCATCAAGTAAATGATAAACTTCTTGGATTATTTTATTGGTGAGGTTGAGCCTCAATATTTACAGATTGTGACCCATAATTTAAGGTTATAAAAAGAAAATAACCTATCTACAATATTTATAGAATAATAATCAAATATACAAATACAATGAGAGAATATTGATGGCGAAATCAGTTAAACATGTATTATCTCGTCCGGTCAACATGGTCAAAGTTCAATAAAATTGCGCGCAGCCACACCCTGGCACTGCGGCGCCCATTGTGCAGAAACGCCTATAAATAGAACCGAAGGCCAAGGGCTAAGGGTTTAGAATTTCAAAACTTCATACCACTCTTCAGCACCTTCCACATCCTTCCAAGTCCAAAGATCATTCCCAAGTCTCTAGATTCATCGATCTCCATCTCATTCTTCTACCTTTCTTTAGAACTGGTGATTAAATTGTTTTGGTGAAAGCTTGTAACGATCATATTATAGCTTTGACCAAATTGGGAGATCATTTTGCCTGCTGGATATTTGTTTTAAGGGAAATTGACACACACTTATCCTCTACTTAACATCTTTTAACCCTACCTACCCTAAAGTATTGAAACTAACTATTGGGTACCCTGAATTATACCAAACATTTGTCCATCAAAAACTTCATCCAATATGGTTAAATTACCATTTTACCCTCCTAAAAAAATAAAAAAACAACAGCTAAATAAGCCCTTATGGCATTAAATATTTAAAAAAGAAAAAAAAAACAAACAAACCCTTCTTCACGATTTGGACTTCGTCAACGTCGCGGCGCTCCTCCTGCAACGTCGCCGGTGTTCCAACGAGCACCATTCTCTGGCCATTGCAGATCCAACAGCGAGGCGTTCTCTGGCCAACAAGCAGCGTTCTCACGACCTCTGCAACTCGTGAGCAGTTCGACATGAGAGGCCGCTGGGACGGATCTGCAAATCACCGAAGACGCGAGCTTCACGG
>JAYMTA010004515.1:0-12552 GCA_036897625.1 Pelargonium cotyledonis | reverse complement strand
CATCAACAAGTTTTGTCAGGATTTATTCAAATTGCAGGGTACCTCATTGGCTATGAGCTCTGCTTATCACCCACAAACAGATGGGCAAACTAAGTCTCTTAACAAGACTTTAGAAATGTATTTGAGGTGTTTCATTACTGATTGTCCTAAGAAATGGGGAGACATGTTACCTTGGGCAGAGCTATGGTACAACATAGCTTTCCAAACTGCAGCCAATATGACTCCATTCCAAGCTTTATATGGAAGACCCCCTCCACAGATCAAAGACTGCATTCCTGGCACTACTGAGGTGAAAGATTTACAAGTGTTACTAAGAGATAGAGATGAATTGCTAGCAATACTCAGAAGAAGTTTAATGATGGCTCAGCAAAGAATGAAATTTTATAAAGACAAAGGGAGAAGAGAACTACAATTTCAGATTGGTGATTGGGTTTTGGTTAAGTTACAACCATATAGACAGAACTCTGTGGCTTTGAGGAAAAATCAGAAATTGGGAATGAGGTATTTTGGACCTTTCAAGGTAGAAGCAAGGGTGGGTGAGGTTGCTTACAAGCTGGAACTACCTTCAGAAGCAAAGATACATTCTGTTTTTCATGTGTCCCTGCTCAGAAAATACAAAGGTGACCCAACCAATAGCCATTTCCCAGTGTCATTGCTGAAAGATGAGAGACCTCTTGAGCCTAAATAGGTTTTGCCTAAGAGGAACATTTGGAGGCTTAACAAGTGGGTTTCTCAGGTTTTAATTTAGTGGAATGATGTGGAAAATTCAAGGACTTGGGAGGATGTAGCAGATATAGCAGCTCAGTTCCTAGACTTTCACCTTGAGGACAAGTTGTGTTTCAATGGGGAAGGTAATGGTGTATCTAGTCTAGTCAAACTAGCCGTTAGGCTTCAGAAAGTCAAAGAGGAGGAAACAAGTAAGCAAAACGATGTCGTAGGATGAGTTAGTGAGAAGAAGCAAAACGATGTCGTAGGGGAAGTTAATGAGAAGAAGCGAAACGATGTCGTTGTTCGTTATGGGAATCAGGACAAAGAAGATGGTGACTTGGCTCCTTTTCCAGCTCAGCATAACGAACTTGCAACAAACTCCTCAGCTATGGATTCTCGAGCTCACAAGGATGATGAGGGAAAGGAAGATCTGCTGAGGTGCAGCCATAGGATTCGAGCTGCACCTGCAAAGCTCAGTGAGTATATAAGAGAGTAATGAGAGAGAGAATGTTTTGTTGGTTATTGTTCTATTTCTCTTCCTCTGAATTCTCTCTGGTTATTTTCCTTTCCATGAACTGTAAACAATTTCCAGTTATAACTGGTTAGCATTGTTTACTTTTAGTTGAATGAATCGCCATGGACGCTCCATTTTGAGCTGAGGCAATTTCCTGGTGTTGATTGTGCTGTTTGTTCAGATTATTGCTCTGTTGATTGCTAAGGTCATACCAATCCACCGCCGGCGAGTCCGTCCACATCGACCATTTGGTTAGATTAGATTTTGTCAATTTCTGATTCTGTATTAGGATTAGTTGCATGTTCATTTGTTGGATGTTGTATTTGGTGAAGATCATATAATAATATTTTATTCAAAATAGAGCCGTTGGCCTCTGTTTCTTGTCTTATTCATGGCCATTTTGGTCTTTTGTTGAACTCCACTGGAGTTGATGGGTTGCTACTGGACCAATATTGGGCCAGTAGCTTTTGGGTAGCTACTGGAGAGTTAGTGGAGAAGAACACAGTTCTTCTCCGTTAAGTCGGTTTTTTGGTGTTTTTACCAAACAACCGGTATTCTATGTGTCCCAAAAATGACTTAACGGGAATCTAATGTGGCACCTCCGTTAAGGAGCATCCAGGAGAAACAAACCAGCACTAAGTCCCTTAACTTTTGAAAAGTCACTCGTCCCTTGACTTTTAAGAAGTCACTTATGCTCTTGAGTTCTGAGTTTTTGGATCAAAACTGTTTATCTAGTCATTGGAAGTTTTTCTAATTAATGAGTTTTTGACCAAGGATTTTGGTGACTGAGGCCTGCCGGGGTTGATACATGACAGGGAAGAAAACAAAGTTAACAAATTGAACAAACATATTTTAAATCCCATAAGATTTGTGACAAATCCAAATTTTGCAGCCTAGCATTATCTATATTGAACTTCAGAATTTACTCTCCTACAAGACAGAAAACATCAGGTTTGCAAGAGAAAAAAAAAAAGCAGAGGATTGCAAATGTCTCTTCACTTAATTTTGAAGCCAATTTGCAACCTTAAACCTGTCAAAAACACAAAATACCTTTCATAGTGCTTTAAATCTAATAATTACATCAAACCATATAAAATGACGCTAAAGCCACATAAAATGTATACATGATATGGTACTATCAAATCAAGATAGTAAATTAGCTTAGGACAAATGCCTTTCCCACACATAGAGAGAAGCCAATAAGCTTCTGAATCTCCCCCATTTTCGTATCTAATACAGTTCTGAGTGAGTATAGTTTGAATCTATACTACAATTTTTTTGTACCAAAGAGATCAATCACAAGTGACGATCCTTATAATTCCAATTTTTTGTATGTTACAGTGCTAATCTATCCCTCGTGTACTACTAGTGTTATACTGATAAAACATGATGCTTTGATCCTTCACGTGGAAGCTTTTCCAGTTCGAAGTTGCCAACTACATGGACTGAACAAGAGCCGTCCGTGTCTCCCTCCATTTCTTCCCTTTTAAGCTCATCCAAGGCTCTTTTTGCATAAACAGAAAAGGCAACGGTAGTTACAATTGCCACAATCAACGAGATACAGTTGTACACAATTTCCACTGTGGTCAATTGATGGTGCCCATATTTTACATCTGCATATGTTCTAATCAACCGGCCACTGCAAAATGAGAATCACGCCAGTTAAGTTTATACAAACAGAAAGAGCCAAGGAACATCTACGTTTTCTTCCATATTTATTTACTTGGAACCAAAAATATTTGGAAAGAAAGAAATATAGTCATAGGGAGTTGTGCCTTGTCAACATGAAACTGGAACTTGGATGATCTGTTGAAATAAAATTACCAATTCAGGTTGGAAGTGGAAGCTCTGGGCCTCAATATCACTAGAGCTGGCAATTCAAGCATGTTTGAGATCACTACTTTTGTAATAGTGTCATCTCTGTGTTCGAATACGCAACACGTTTGATAATCGTGTCGTGTTCGTGTTGCACCAAAAACACACTCACATGATTAATTAATTAATTGTGACACACCCAACAAGCACACTTAGGGGTTATAATAGTGAACTGACCCCCGAAAAACCATAGCTAGTTAACACAGTTATGCTAAACAAGTAAACTTTGGAATATTTAATTGTGTTAGGGAGTGTCGTGCAAAGGGTAATTGGTCTTGTCATGCAAAACATGTGAAGTCATGTCAACCCAACCCATTAGTTAAACGTGTCGTTTTCGTGTTTAATATCCAAGTACAATTATTAAACTTGTCGTGTTCATGTTGACCCATATAACACAGTCAACCTTCAACATGACACGAACACGTCATGCACGAAATGCCAGCTCTACATATCTCCAAAATTTCGAAATCTATGTACCAATTACATGCTGCTGAGAGTAATTAAGAAATTTAGATAACAGACCTGTAAATGTAAATGAAAGCCTCTGGTATCATCCCAGCCACTGATCCACATAAATATGGCCAAAATCTCATACTCGTAACCACTATTGCATAGTTGAAAATTGTGTACGGAAATGGTGAAACTCTAAAGATAGCAACCACTCGAAATTGATGGGCACAGCTCCCTTCCCCTGCGAGTCTAAGCATAGCAGCTGTTTGAGGCCATCTCCTTAACCATTGCTGAATCACAGACAAATGAATGAATAGCCAGTAAAATTAAGCTTCTTATAACACTTCAACAAGAAAACATTTAGAGCTTTACATGGATGCGATCACGGAACAAGAGTCCAATGAGATAAGGCAGCACCATGCCAATTGTTGTTCCCACCATGATTATCACAAACCCAATACCATACCCAAAAATCATTCCAGCCAACCACATGGATGGGCCAGAAGGCATTAAGATCACAGGGAACAAGGCAAGGGAGGCAACAAGCACTATAGCAAGAACTGGACGGCCAAATGCTGTGGCTTCCCATTGCATGATTGGGACGAGAACCTACAGAAAAAGTAATGAAGTGTTAAGATCAAAACTCTTCCAATAACTACAGCCAGTACAAAGCATATGTTAAATTTCAAATAATTTGATGTTGGGCTACATATAATGGTATGAGCTTCCACATACAAAGCATATGTTAAGTTTCAAATAATATGATGTTGGGCAACATATAAGGGTATGAGCTTCCACTATAAGGTCAACTTTGTTAGAGTTTGACAAGCACAGTTGCACCTTTATGTGTAGTTTATTGTTTCCATCATTTTCTAAAGTAGATCTTTTGAGTCATCACTCCCCCTCACTTGTAGCCATTTTTCTTTAACACATGGGCCACTTGAGGCATGTCCTTCTAAAAGTGGACCGGAGACCACAGTGAGAGGTTATTCTATTGGAGATCATTTCCTTGTAGTTTCATGTTAATTTCTGTTAATCTGAGATTATTTGAAGTATTTCATATTTAGAGTAGCAGCCTATGTTGCACCAATATGCTGAAAAGCCCCAGCATTTCCGTATTGTATACGTATGGAATACGTATACGCAGAAATACATACAAAATAAGGGAGTTTGCGCAGTCACGCAATAAAAGGGGGAAAAACTGACGGTTTTTTCTTCTTTGAGCGCAAAAACTGACTGTTTTAATTTGGTCAGATTAGATTTTTAATATATAATTGAAAGTTTATGAATTTATAATTCCTATATTATAGCTTCATTTTCTATCAATTCCTATTTTATAGTTAGATTGCTATAATGTTTGTGTTTTATTAGAAATCATCGTATTTGGTTGGTTAATCATTTAATTAATTGTATTAATTATCTATAATTTTATTTTTCTAATGACGAGTTGAAATTAATATATATTTTTTATTTTTACATAACGTATTATAACGTATCGTATTCTAAAATTTAAAAAAACTACATATTTCGTACTCGTACCGCATCGTATTACGAATTACGTATTCGTATTCGTGCAACATAGGTAGCAGCATGCTACTTTTAGTCAATCTACTAAGCTTCTTCAGTCATATTATGTAACATGAAGAACGCACCATTTCTTAATCACCTTGTATAGGATGACAAATATTTCCTAATTATACTGAAATGCAATAGTTAACTTATTCAAAATTTCTCCATTTTTATCTATCAGCACAACTTATTCAAATTTACTTGAAAGTACAATTTCTTGTTCTAATGTCAGATGATATTAGCACTTCAAGAATGGATACTCCTCATTCACCAACACGGAGAGAACTTGGTTACTTTTCAAATTTTAAAATAATATGTTCCAGTAGAAAATTGAAGAAAGAATTAAGTATAATAAAACTCAAAGATAAGAAGTACCTTCTCGAAAACAAATGGTACTCCCCATTTCAAGAATAAGAGAAGAGCTATTATGCTAATAAGGCACAATATGGAGACTTTGACCCACCAGAAACAAGATTTTTTCTTTCTCTCTGCTTCAGGTTGTAAAGCATCAGCATCAGCATCAGCATCAGCAGCCCTTGGTGCATTGGATACAACCAACCTAACATATTCACTTTCATCTCTCTCATTAGGCCTCGAATTTGCAGCATTGTCCCCTGGCTCTTCAGATGAGTTTGGCATTCTCATTGAGACCCCAAAAACCTGTTAAATGAAGAATAAGTAGGTCATGACCATCAAGAGATATGAACATAATCTGGGATGTATGAACAGAACATATTCACAAAAAATTCATGCCGCGTGAAAATACTTCTCAAAATCTTATTGTTTGACAAACTAAAGGCAAGTAAAATATAGAGTAAGATGCACAAATAAAGTACTCCATTTTCTCATCCAAAATTATTACATTAAACAATGACGCAGTGGGGAGGGTAGGATCAGTTGAATTGAGCAAAACATATGTCACATAAGGGAAAAAAAGAAGAAAGAAAACCTGAATAGTAAGTAATCATGCTTAACCAAATATATAAGATGAATACACAATGAAACAGTTTGATAACAAAATATATAAAAAATTAAAGTCTACATTTTTTTTCTTGAAAGGATCACCAGCAACTCAAGACCAATTATGAAGCACATTTTCCTATATTTTACAAGGCCAAAAATAGGCTACACCCATTTCTCATAACCCATAGCATTAACCACAATAGGTTTTGAGCTCAAGCCTCCATAATAGAGAAGTCTTCAGTTCTAGCGATGAGGACATTCCCTAGGGGACTATGTTTTAGAGGATTCATTGCTACTACTGGGCATTAACACATTTTAATGGATTTAAAGAGGGAGTGTTCTCAAACTATTGATTAAAGATGCAAAATTCATTTATGTCAAATTACAAAGCACACAATGAATACTTTGAAATGCTTGTATTAAAATCAAATGAATCAAGGAGTTCAAATAATGTAAGGAATAAGAAATGAATATAGACAAAGGTAACAAAAAGTGATCTATATATCAACAAAAGAACTTATTATTAAACATAAGATCAAATCAAAATGCAGCATAAAAAAGAAAGGCCGTATCCTTGTCCCCAAGTCACATGATCAATTTGCATATCCATTGTCAAAGTTTGGATGAGCCTTGTATTTTGTCAATTTAATATTTCCTTGCTTTTGGTGCTGATTACTTGTTTTGATTGCTTGTGAATGATTAAAGTTTACAGTACATTCGAATACTTGCAAGCATACCATTATCACACACCCAATGCAATCATGAAGTCAAATAATCTCCAACACAATGATCAAGAATAAAATTATCAATGATCGAGTCAAAAATAGTATTCATTGCTATAATCATTCAGTTTTTTTTTAATCAATATAATCATACAGTTAAATCTTCAAATTCAGCTCATAAATACACAATAATTTCTGAACTGACCGCAAGAACTACCTAAATAAACAGTTAAACGAAGCAGTTGTAACAAAGAAAGAAGCAATAAAAAAATACGTAAATGTAATACATATAAATTAACAAAATTAAAAACCCAAAAAAACTAAAATTGATCATCTAAGGTCTTCTCTTAGCTAGGGTTGGTGGGATTAGTAGTTTCTGTAGCTAAAAGTTGGATTTGAGCTCACCTATCCCGAAGGAGAAGCCGGAGGAGTCGAGGGAGATGGATTTTTGGCGCAATTTCCGGTAGCTTGTGAGCTCTGAATCCGAAATTGTGGAGTTGAAGAAGATTTAGCGAACTGAAATCGAGAGTGTTGTTTGGAGAGAATCTGGCAAACAGAAATTGACCTTTACTCTTTTGTTTCGTTTCGGTGTCTCTCTCTTCTCCTTTGTTTTAAACAACTGCGTTAACGTGTGTGAGAGAACAGAATATACCGTGTCCCGTCGCACGTGTATTGGATAATGTTATATTGCTCAAAATGGGTACTTTTTGATTTTTTTGGTTGAGAATTTATTTTCGGAGAAATTACACAAGTACGTTATGAACTATTGAGTTGAAACACTTCATCTTTTTGAACTATGACTGATATGTAGTCTTTATTAACTTAAAATTTATTTTCACCGGTAATTTTATGTAAAAAGATCAATATAACCACCAAACAAATTCTTAAGATATTTTGAATTATAAAAAAATAAAAAAATAAACTAAACCCTCTCTCTCTCTCTCTCTCTGCAACAACGCCGACAACAGCTTGGGAGGACGACAGCGGCAACGGTGAGCTCGGCCTCTTTTTCTTCGTCTGCTCCAACGACATAAATGGTCGTGTTTCCTCTGCTCCGGTGTGAGCAAATATGCCCAAATCTCAGCGACGCGAGGCACGACCAAATCTCAGCAATGCAAGGCACGACCAAATCTCAGCGTGGTCCATCTCCAACCACAACACCATCGTAGCTCGGCCAAATCTCGGTGTCTTCCTCCTCCCTACATATCCGGCAAGGCACGGCGTGGTCCATCTCCGTCTAGTTTTACCGTGGCTCCATCTCTTCCCCGAGCTCCATCTCCGGCGAGCAATGACGAGCAGCCTCGGCCATCAACGGTGGAGACCAGATCTGGTCGATGGGGACCACACCAGATCATATCTGGGTCAATTTTAAATTTTTTTGCCAAATATTTGTTTATGATTTTTGGTTTGCGATGAGAATTGATTTTATTTTGTAATTTTTTGTTCAATTTTTGAATTTTTCCTAATTATTTGAATGGTGTTGTTCATGAGTTTTGTTGAAATTAATGTATTTGAATTGGATTTAGAAGTTGTGATTGTTGTATTTTAATTGGAATATTAGTTTAAGTGTTTGAATTAATGCTAGAAAACTCATTATTATTGTCGGAAAACTCGTGAGCTTGCCGGAATATGCAAAATTCTCGTCGGAAAACTCATGAGTTTGCTGTAATCTGCAAAATTTTTGCCGAAAAACTCATGAGCTTGCCGGAATATTCAAGTGTTCTTCGTTGTTCTTCGTTGTTCTTCAATTTGATTGAATTAATATGTAATGAAGGACATTTTCGAAATTTAAAAAAAATTGAAAGTCACATGCCTAGCATGTGATGAGAGAGGTCAATTTTCCATCTAAAAATTAACGGATTCTGTTAAATGTAAAGTTAATAGAGGCTAGATGTTATGATGAATAGTTCTTAAAGGCTAAATGTTTTAAGTCAACTGTTCATAAGGCTTTTGTGTAATTTCCCCTTTATTTTCTTTACATATATTTTCTCCTAGTTTACTTCTTTTAGATATTCATACTATAATATATTAAGTAGGGTTAAAGATATCAATGGTACCTTAAGTTTGGCCGATTATCTAATTTAGTACCTAATCTTTAATTGTACCAGAGTTAGTGTCCACACTTCGGTTTTGAACCCAATTTAGTACATGTCGTCTGCCTCCATCCAATTTGTCGTTTATGGTCTGCTAGTTATACCGGTTCTTGCTTACATGTGCGAATTTTGTTGTGGCTTGAACCGATTAAATTTTTGCTGACGTGACACTTATTGGGAACATTGTGATGATTATTCCCCAACCAAACAAGTCCTTAAGTTTATAAAAAAAAATTCCAAAAGGAAACCCTAATTCTTTCTCACTCACGCAGTCACATTCACAGAGGAGCAAAAGCTGCTGGGCTTCGGCGAAGGCAATTCAGCTCCAGTCATCTCCTCCGCCGTCCGTGTTCATCAACTCCGTTCATATGGTGGCGATGCCGAGATCAATGGTGTTTGCGAGATCGAGATCGATGGTGGCGTGGTCTCCAACTATGGATCGAGTGGTGATGGCGAGATCGATGGTGGCGTGGTCTCCGACGATGGATCAAGCAGCAACAGCGAGATCGATAGTGGCGTGGTCTCCGTCGATGGATCGAGCAGCAACAGTGAGATCTAAGGAGCACGGTGGTGGCTGGAGGATCTTTAGGAGAAGGTGAAGCAGCATGCTCCATGGGTCACCGTTGGTTCAAATCCGCCCTTGAAGCAGCGAGCTCGGACAACTCTAGTGGCCACAGACGCATCATGGTTTTGATGTGTGAAGCTCCGCTCTGGTGGCGGTTATGAACAAGTCTGGTGGCTGTCACGAGTACTCCGGCGTTGAAGACCACTCTGTCCATCTGTTCATCTCTTCAACAATTTTTTGTTCAATTTTTTATTGTATGTTGTAAAACTTAATACCAATGGGTTAATTTAAGATCTAAAATTGGGTTCAATGTTTGTTTTGTAATGTTGATGGGTTGATGTAAGATATGAAATTTGGATTAAAACTGAGTTAGGAATGAAAGTTTTGGGGATTTAAAAAAACGATTTTTTAAATATTAATCCAACTCATTTAATGAAACGTGGCCAATCAGTTCCACATCAACAAAAATTGAAGTGGTTCAAGCCACGTCAGCAAAATTAGCACATGTAAGCAAGAATTGTTAGCAAGAATTGGTACTATTGGCAGATCGTTAACGACAAACTGAATACAGGCAGACGACATGTACTAAATTGGGTTTAAAATTGAATTGAGGGTACTAACTCTAGTACAATTAAAAATTATGTATTATATTGAGTAATCGGCCAAACTTTGGGTATCATTTATGGCTTTAACCCTATTAAGTATATTAAAGTTAATGAAACTGGCTAAGAGGGTGACACATATGTTATTTTCTTCAAATGAATCAATTCTATAGCAATGAATCACTTTCTACAAGTTAAACAAAAATTGTTATTTGTTAAGCGTTATTTAGTTTTGTCTTTCCTAAATTGGCCAAAATTTTAAATTTAGCCACTGGACTCAAAAGCATGTGATTTCAGTCATTAAAGTTTTAATTTTTTTGTATTTTTTCCCTTGCAACCAGCTACAACAAGTTGAGACATGCCACTTCACCGACTATCTCCACGTCACCACAAAATGCCACATCACCCACAAATTCTCTAAACTTATTCAAACGGTGTGTTTTGGTATTGCAACCCTCCACATTCAACCAAACGGTGTTGTCGATTACGTTGATGGTGATGAGAGGCAAAACTGATCCTATACTACGTCGTTCAGAGGTTGACATTCTCTTCTTCAACATGGGATGAAAGCAAAAGAAGTTTGGAAGGAGAAGGGTGAGTAGAGGAACGTTAACATAGGCTTGAATTTTTTTATCATAAGGCTGGTACAATTTCTTGAAGGCGTGAGCAGAGAGTTCAGAGGTTGAAGGTGTCATCAGTTTGTGTGCAAAATTCAGGCGTGATTAGGCCAGTAAATGTATGGTGTTGTTTATGTTCTTATTTCTATCTTTTTGGAGTAGTTATGGTTTTTATGTTATTCTCATGTTTTTTATGTATGATTGGGGTCAATTGTTAATGAAGTTTTTGCCTTTTCAATTTTTTATCACCATCTTAAATGTTTGAAATATGGGTTTGAAGGTACTTGAGAAAAGTTTGAAGTTCTGTTTTATAAACAACTTGGATTGCTTGTAGTTTTTATGCCAAAACTTAATTTGAGTTGTACTTGTTCAGTTTGACATGCATTTGGAATTTGGGGACTTTCAAGTTAACTTTGTGAGTGTTATTTGTTTGTTTAGTTATATTTGGTGGTTGTTGTTTTCAGTTTTTGTTTGATATTTTATGCATTTGTGAACAAAATGGGGGATAAATTTGGTTGGATTAATTTTGTTTAAACTTCAACGACAAATTTGTTGAAGGTGAGAACAAGATTTGTGAAGGAGGGGAACAAGGTCATATTGTTGATGTTAACTTGACTTCGTATCATATTTTGAGATTATAGCAGTATCATCATAGCTGCTAATTCAGCCGCTAATTTAGCCACTGTTGTTGCTTAATTGATTTGTCATTTATTTTGTAAATATTGTGATTATTTTGTTTCCCGTTTATCACCTTAAATTTTGGGTCATGACTTGTATATATTGAGACTCGATTACTCCAATAAAATTAACCAAAAGGTTTCTCATTTTCTTCATGGTATCAGAGCAAATCTGGGTCATATCTCTGTCTCCTATTCAGACATCGGAATGTCAGTGCGAACTATTAGTTTGGTCATTCAGCAATTGAAAATTTGAAACTCAATTACTCATTCCGAAGCCGCATCACTTGCGGTCATCAATGGTGGAAAGGTGAATGAACGATGACGCACAGATTCTCGTCGAGACAAGACCCAAATCGTTACTTTGTTAGTGCATATCCATACAGGATTTACCTTGCCTGTACTTCGCTCCTCACTTCGCGAAAGAAAATCGCGACGACGAATCAACTCTGACAATAGAGTCATACAATGCGGTTGCGGAAGTCATGGATGGTGGGCAATTGAAAGTATGTCTTCTGAGATGCATAGAGCATCTAAGATGGAGAAGGACAGCCCTTGTATGGGTTTGGTTGCTGCCACAAGCCCATTAGACAAATATGATGATATGGGCTTTGGATCACCAAGCTCATCAATAGCTAGAGCACATCCAAAATGATGTCTTAGCCCATTCAATGGCACATACGGCAACACCATCTTCTAGCAAACATAATAATTCTTGGATCATTGATACCAGAGCTACAAACCACATCACATGCCACACTGATTCGCTAAAAAATATTGAATCCATTCCTCACATACCACCAGTTCAAATACCGAACGGAGAAAGTGTTGATGTTGAAGCTGTGGGTGCAGTAAAGATCGACAACAAATTAACCCTAAAAAGGGTTTTGGGAGTTCCTGAATTTTATTTTAATTTACTATCAGTCAGTAAATTAACACGTGATCAAAATTGTTCATTGACGATTTATCTGGATTTTTGTTTGATTCAGGACTTGACCTCGAGAAAGTTGATTGGATCAAGAAATGTGCGAAACGGGCTTTACTATTTAGAGCCAATGAGAATGGAAAAGGCATTGGTAGCACAACAAAAGGGCGATGTTGAATTGTGGCATCAGAGGTTAGGTCACATGCCGGTGAGCCGATTGTCTATAGTACCCAATCTACCATCCTTTTATAATAATAGCAAAATTTCCATCT
>JAYMTA010004514.1:0-12554 GCA_036897625.1 Pelargonium cotyledonis | reverse complement strand
AAGTCGGCCATGTTGCCACCGTTTGAATCAGAGAGGAGCTCCGCCGTCACCGTCGTCGTCGCCGAGAAGCTGCTCAAATCCGACGAATCGTCTCGACGGCGTGAAGGCGACTATCGAACTCCGACGAATCGTCACGACGGCGTGACTGGCGACCACCTCCATCGAGCTCCGACGAATCGTCTCGACGGCGTGACTGGCGACCATCGAGCTCCGACGAATCGTCCACGGCCATCTCTCTCCAATGTGTTTCGAATCAACAACTACCAGATCTAGATCTGACTTGGACAGTGTGGCTAGCTCCGGCGAACTCCGTGGTCGTTCTCGACAGCGACAAGCTGCTCCGGCCACGCACGTACAGTGAAGACGAATAGAAAACGGTTGTTGAGCTCGGGTTGGTCGGAGGAGGACGGAGTCGTGGTCGGAGGAGCTGCTTCGTCCACGCACATGCAGTGACTTAGATAGGGTTTATTTTGGTTTGATTTGGTTCAATTTCATATGATTTTGTGTTATTTTAGTTTGATTTGGGTTTAGGTAACACTGATTTGGTATGATTTTGGGTTGATTTTGGTTTGAATTGAGAATTTAAGTTAAGTTCATTATTTCTGGCGACAAAACTCAAATTCCGGCGACTGAAAAATTCATATAGTTGTCGGAATCTTCAATCAATTCAAGAATATGAAATAAGGGTAGTTTAGTCATTAAAAAAAATTACACAACATGTGCAAGGCACATGATGTATTCCGTCACATTTTCCATCCAAATTAACATAATCGTAATTACTGATGGGTTTTTTGCTTAAATATGAGGTTGATTCACATCTTCTTTAGGCCAACGGCATTAATTTCAAATAAGTTGATTATTTTGCATTGTTAGATGTCATTTTTATTTAAATATCTTATATAATACTTAATTCAATTGGATAATAACAAAACAGAAATAAAATTAGAGTTGTACATAAATCCAACAGAATACAGACGTATTTAAATATGAGGTTGGTTCACATCTTCTTTAGGCCAACGGCATTATATCACATCACATCGTAACGCTAAAACTTTTATTTTTTTAATAAAATAATAGGTTCATTAAACATATAACACAATACAAAATACCGGGCTAATCCAAACACATGGTTGAAGCTAAATCAGACATCTATTCCTGCAAACGATTCACAAAGGAATCTATCAGCATTGTATTATACTAAAGATAGTTTCTTGCATTATCAACAATGTTTTCTTGTTTATAAGTTTTGCTTGTTTATTAAACTTTTAGGATATGCTTTCTTCTTGAAGGCTTTTGATCTACTAACACTACAACCATCCTCAGTTTCGTATGGTAAGACTTCCCGAATTCATATAATGTCTACAACCTTTTAGTTGAAAAACAGAATGATGGTTTTCTGATAGGAAAAATGCACAAAAACAGAGAATTGAAATTGAAACTGAAATTTTCATGGAGGAAGCCATTAGAGATGCATAATCATCACTAAAAAAAGGAAATAAATATCACTTCTTGAAATTCTTACAGTATCCAAGATAATTATGGCAAGAAGTAGACTGATTTGAAATTCTTCGAGTGTCAAGGGTGACATGTTTCTGGAACACAACACCCTCGTACCCCTCACCCTTGGTCACACCAATGATGTCAATCATCTCATCTTTCTGGAACACAACTTCTTAGCATACCAGGTAAAAGCGGCCCTCCTGGACTTGGACCAGTTCTTGTAAAAACGCCTCTTGACGTCCTCACTCAGACAGTGGTGTTCAGAGAACCAACAACACCGTACCATGGTTTGTTCTAGCTATACATAAACAACTTCACCCAAACACAGCAGGTACACTTACTAGATCCAGGCTTTTCCACTTCCCTAACAATGTGAGTCATTCCTGCCTTGTATCCAAGGAAAGCAGATAACTTGCACGGTTTTGATGATTGATCATCTTTGGGAAAGGACTTCACTGCAAATATATATCCAAATGGAATCAATATATATACAATTACACATATATAAAATACTTCAACATTATGGAGAGGAAAATTTTCAAAATACACTATAACAAAACTACGTACATGTCTCAACATGTAGGTCTTCCATGCAACTACAGCTAAAATGTTATGATCAAACTTCTAAATAACAATTACAAAATTATTAACAAAAACTGTTGAATTAAAGCAAAGGGTCAAAATCAATGTCATTCATTTTTTTTTTATTTCAGGAAAATATAAAGATATGAACAAGTAATTAAAAATAATCAACTAGATAGAGGAGTAACCTTTTCCTCTACGGCGGGCAGCTCTTTTCCTTGGGAGAAATCCCAAAGAACCGTGTCTTGGGTGCTCAAACTTACGATGAGACATATATGCTTCCTTGCAAACAAACTCAAATTAACCAGAGGGAGAGAGATCGATCGGTGAGAGGGAGAGAGGGTGAAATTAGGGTTTTTAAATTTATTGTTTTTTTTTATTGTCAGTTAAATTCAAATAACTCACCCCTTACTGTTAGCAGAAAAATTCAAACCTGAGACCCTAAGAAAATGTGAAACAATCGTTTAGCCCAATCAGCTTTGGTTTCAAACTTTGAATATGTATTAGAATTCACATAATCATAGTATTAATTATGTTTTTTTTATATGTATGATTAGCACAATTCTCAAGAGAATGATACAAGTTACATAGTTGAATTATTAATAGGGTTCACAAAAGATAGTTTTTGCGGAGGTGTTCCAAAAGTGGACTTTATGCTCTCATGTGGCATTAGGGTTTAGTGGCTTTCTGTGCTTTTCATTTGTGGTTGTGTGGCGGCAGAAGTAGCAAGGGAGAGGCAGACGTTCTCTGGTGACCAGCAGAGGGAGGCAGAGTGGGTGCGGCTTTTGTGGACGAAATCAAGACGGACATGGCTCGATCGACGGAAAAGTTGGAGAAGGAGTTAGGGCTTTTGTCCATCGGGAACGAAGAGGAGG
Source organism: Pelargonium cotyledonis (assembly GCA_036897625.1). NCBI lineage: Eukaryota > Viridiplantae > Streptophyta > Magnoliopsida > Geraniales > Geraniaceae > Pelargonium > Pelargonium cotyledonis. The sequence goes on along the minus strand of JAYMTA010004514.1, from coordinate 9,597 downwards.
GGGAATGGAGGTGGAGGTTCTGAGGAATAGGGTGGAAGCGGACGGGGTCCGGAAATGGAGAATGGTGGGTAGGTTTTTGACACAATCGATTATCAATTTTAATGCAATGAGGCATCAAATGGCGTCGGTTTGAAAACCTGCTGCTCAGATGAAGGTGGAGGAGGTGATGGATGGCAGATTGGCGGTAATGGAGCAACGCTTCATATTTGAATTATACCATGAATCTGATGTGCAGAGGATTGTGGATGGGGGTCCTTGGTTCTTCAACCATGATGTTTTGATATGCCGTTTGTTGAAGCTGGGGGAGATTCTGGCAAAGGTGGATCTGAACGAGCTGCGGATGTGGGTTCAATTGCACGATCTTCTAGAGGGTTTCCGTACTAAAAGGGTATGCAAAAGTATCGGGGATCATATTGGGTCCTTCATCGAAATGGATCTGGGTAGCTTTACTCGGAATCGAACGTCCTATATAAGGATACGAATGGTGATTGATGTTCGAGTCTCGATTAAACAGAGATGGCGGGTGAGGGCGGTAGGTGGAGCATGGTCCTGGATCATGTTCAAGTATGAGAGGCTTCCTAATTTTTCATTTTACTGCGGCATTATGGGACACAAGGAGCAGTTATGCCAGGAACGAATTAAACAACCAAGTGTGTGTCTGGAGAGGGTGTATGGGGTATGGCTTAGGGCGGCGGGGCAGAGAGCGATTGTTTTCGTTGGATCTCGATGGCTGAAGGATGAAAACAGGCTATGGGAGCCGGCTACTCCCATGGAAATAGGGCAAGCTATAACTGATGAGGTGGTGCGAGTGGAGAAGGAAGAGGTTGGAACGACGAATGACGAAAGTGGATGGAAAGCGGCGGAGGACTGCGGGCAAAGAGGGTCGAGATTTTCATGTTTCAGGACAAGCGAAACAAGACAAGATGGTCTACTCAAGAGAGTGAGCTGCGAGAGCTGGCCAGAGCGTTCTCGCTTCGGCAGGGGGTTGTGGGAGGCAGTCCCCGAGGTGGTAGTGGTGGGTAGCCTATTGTAGCCGTCTAGGGCTCGTGTTATGGCCCCAGATGTCGTGGTTTGATTTGCTATTATGGGTGTTTTATGTTTTTAGTCGTGTTGAGTCTTGTTACATGGTTTGTGCTGACAGCGATGTAGGAGTCCGGTTTTCCGGGCCTCTAGGTTCTAGTCTGGTCTTTTTTAGTTCCAGTTCTTTTGGTTGTAACTTGTGTGATTCTTTAATAATAATAATATTCAGATTGTTAAGTTAAAAAAAATATAGTTGAATTATTATTACACAATAATTTGTCTAAAATTTGTGGGCGAAAAATAGAAGTCAGGTGCTACAAATAGTAGAGAGTAGTGGATTTTAGTTCCAGATTTGAGAGGGGTCATAAGATGCTACATTCCACTTGCATTTGCTCTGCAATTCCCAACTTAGGTAATAATTAATTAATTGTTTCTTTTCTCATTCAAGTTGCTCTGCCAAAATTGGACTCACAAAGTAGCATCCTATGCATATGCTAAAATTAATCTACTGTTACTACAAACAATTACTTGGCATGCATTCAACAAAATAAATGGGGAGTAATTATATAAAATGTCAAAACTATTATGAAATTGTGAGGACTCTCGTTCAACATGTTGTGTCGCAATCTTAATTCTCCATATAGCGATATCCACCCTCAGATGAATCTCGTATGAAACGTGAAACACTAAAATTACTAACACGTTAATAAGAAAACTATCATATTTTAATGTACCAACGTGACTCAAGTCAAACGAAGGGCATTAATATGTTCCACAAAAAGAGAATCGAGTAGGGGCGAGTGAATGTATTAATTCCTATTCTCACACATACAAATATCTACAAGTTTACTAACAAGTGTCGATAATTGATTAGAAGTTGACTATTCTTTTCTCTTGTTCATTATTCATATATACAATTTGCTTATGTTATCACTTAATGAATGCGACAATTGTGTGCAAATAAATTTACGCGCATCATCGCCACATGCATCAATATCGTTTCACCAGACAAATCCAAAACTATAGGGACAGTAGATTCACTGATTGAATACAAGTGAAGTTTAGACCAAAAGTCTGTAAAGATGGCACCAACCAAAGTTTACTTTTTGCCAAACAAAACCTAACTGAAAACGACATAAAAAAAAATGCCAATAAGGAGCTGACTTCTCTTCTCTACAGCAACAAAATGCAGTAAAGTACCATAAATAATAATAATAACATGGAAATGATTCGTTCGCGCAGCCGCGATACAACTCAAATGCATGTATCTTTGAAATTGAATCTTAGCCGTCCATTACGACTAACACGAGAAGAGATCCAACACTTCAGAACAAAACTGTCAAAAACACAAGTCTGACGCGTGTTTTACATGTATTTTATATATGTAAGACGACTGAATGCCACGAGTTGCTTCCAGCAATACAACTCACCATATTTTTATCATATGAAACTCTGAAGCAATAGAAAATGAGCACTACAGTCCAAAAAGGCGCTTACACACTTTCAGGATCTTGTTTTTCTTCTTCATCTTCTTCTTCACAGATCTTGCTGTTGTGTCCTCATCATCTTCATCATCTCCAATGGGTGATGCTAGTGTCACTGACTGGTGATGGATCCTTGAGTAACCTTCAGAAACTGATGAAGATCTTCTCATGGAAAATGCTCTCTTCACTGCACACTGAACACCTGTACTTGCTGGTGGTGGTGCTGTTGCAGAAACTGAGCTGCTTCTGCTCAGCACCACATGTTGACCAAAACTCTTGCCACCAATAACACCATCTTCTTCATGCTCTGAGAAATTGGAATCTGTTGATTGGGTGTTCTTGGGAGCTTCTTTAACTTCATGGGTGTTGTTGGTTTCTTGGGTTTTGGTTGAGATTGATTTTCTTGGGGTCTGTGGGAATGGCAAGAGATCTGAGAAATCTATGGATCTTGATCTGCTGTTGACACTGCAATTGATCTTGCTGTACCTGTTCATGATTGTTTTTGGTGGATTTGTTTGGGAGCTAAGAAAGTGAAAGAAAATAATCAAATATTGGTGATTATTAGAGGAGAAAGGGTGTGATATATATAAGGAGTGGGGTCCAAGAAAGGATGGAACATAGAAGGATAGATATATTGGTAAATATTAGAAACATTGTGTGGTTGAGATTTGGAGGTGCTTCAAATTAATTTAATCATAAAGTTTTCGAAGCGGGTACACTGTCAGCACGAGATCGGCGATTTTAAGTTATATAATACTCATATTAGTCTTCATTCAAAACAGTTACGACCACACCACGAGGATGATAAAGCTCTTCGTGTCATCACTAGTTTCATCACTAGTTTATTGTTGAATTCATTCAAAAAAATGTTCTAGGAAATGTAACAGATTACATAATTTTTTGGGAAATTAATAAAAAAGAAAAAGAATCACAATGATATAGAAATGATGAGTCCAAATGAGTCAAAGTATATGATGTGAATTGATTAATTGAATAATAGAGGTCGGTTTGAAAATAGTGTATGTTTGGTCCAACAAGAGGTACAATGCAAGTGCAAGTATCAAGGTGACACGTGCAATGTGAAAGCTTACTTCAAAATAATGTTTCTTAATAATTTAATTTCAATTTTTATGAAAACTTTTGAAATGTTTATTGGCATGTTGCGCTCAATTATTGGCATGCATTCCTTCAAATGGATTTTCAGTCTAAACTAACATTATTCATTATAAATAAATATGATCAAGTGATATAAAGTGGATTGAATATGTTGGCGATATATTGATAAATCATTTTGGCTTGTAGCAAGAGATTGCTTACAAACATCCCGCGAGTGCAATAAGAAAGCATTTTTGGAAGCCCATCCGCCCAAGACCTTTCGGAGCATCACACTCTCGCAGGACACTTTTGGAGCATCACTCCCGCAAGGCCATCCCGAGCATCACTCCCCCAGGGCCCTTTCGAGCCTCACTTACGCAAAGGCTTTCTAGAGTATCATCCTGCACGACTATCCTCCCTTTATCACTCACCCGCACTTAAGTGCACGAGCAAACATTGAAAATCACACCAACTTGTCCGCAAATGCAAGGGCATGAGAGGACAGCTCGAGCCTTCTTCGCGATACTAGTAGAAAAAATGTACTAAATTGTGTAGTTTTGAGGTCATTTGGTGGATAGTTCAAGATTTGCAGACATATACAAGCTCTAACTTAATTTTGTTGGTTTTGAACATAAAATCAGATTGGAATAGCTATATATATATATATATATATATATTCCTTAGCAGTCTCATAAAACACTAGAGAGAAACTTTATAGCATACAACAGATACATACTCCTAACAACCCATCAACGGGACAAGTGGCTTAAGACACTTGCTTCTCTTGAGGGCTCAGGCTCGTAACTCGATTGTTACGTTTGCTGATAAACAAAGAAAAAGAAAAAACAGATATATACTCCTAATATCAGTAGAGAAGTTCTCATAGATGTGAATGGAATTCACTTGGTCACTCTGTAAATATACATACAATGCTTCAAGGCTATACAAAATTATGTTCATGGGGAGGCCAAGAAATGCTCTCCCTTGTGCAGGGAAGAGGAGCTGGTTGAGCAATGTACGTCGGATATTGCTGCCCGGGCATCACTACCGAGAAATCAGATGCATATGATGTCGATACCTGTCGAAAACACAAACAAATCAACACCATTTCCTGCAAGATTGATCCATAAATCAGCATATGAATTGTGAACACAAAGGGATTTATATATGCTTACTCTTTGTGGGTTCCCGAGTTTATGAACTGATCCTGATTCGAGAGAACTGTTGGGTACTTCTTCGGGTGAAGTGAAGGAAGGGCTAGGCCGGAAGAGATGCTCGAAGATGGCCATGATGAGGAACATTGAAATCAAGATAGCTGTAGCAACAAATCCAAAAGAAATTGCATTCATGGATGTCCCGAAGCTGCTACTGCTGCTCTTCCAAGGAGAATCTCGGTCTATTTCAGGTGTTTGATGAGATGGGGTCGGGTCTGGACTTGTGTACATGCTCCATTGCTTTGATCTTTCAGAACCAAAATCATTCATGATTGCTTATTTATAGATATGTTGTGTTTCTCTTTAGCTTAAACTAATTGGTGGTTGCTGCAAAACTAACCAAACACATGCTTGAAGCTAAATCAGACATCTATTCCTGCAAACAATTCACAAAGGAATGTATCAGCATTATATTCAACTAAAATAGTTTCTTGCATTGTAAATTACCTTTTCTGAGGAAATCAACAATGTTATTATCCTAGTTCTGTAAATAGGTTTTGCTTGTTCATAAAACTTTTAGGATATGCTTTCTTGAACGCTTTTGATCTCCTAACACTACAATCATCCTCAGTTTCATATGGTATATATTTCTCGACTTCCCGAATTCGCATAATGTCTAAAACCTTTTAGTTGAAAAACAGAATGTTAGTTTCTGATAGGAAAAATGCACAAAAACAAGAAAAAAAAACAAAGAATTGAAATTGAAACTGAAATTTTCATGGAGGAAGCCATTAGCAGAGCATAAAGATGCATAATCATCAATAAAAAAAAAAAGGAAATGAATGTCATTTCTTGATATTCTAGTAGTATCCAAGATAATTATGGCAAAAAGTAGACTGATTTGAAATTCTTTTGAGTGTCAAGGACATGAACATATGCTATGAACACATATTTTTTGGCATGAAAAAGGAAGAGGCATTCACATTAACTACACATTGCTTAAACATTCAGAAATTAAGTCACACTTGCCACCAAACAGAATTGCACAAAACCAAACTTTTGAACTGATCTAGAAAAAGGAAAAAGCATTAACACCATAGCTCTGCTTTTTTACTGATAATAACACACATGGGATCCAGAACTGCAGAAGCAACAACAACAACAACAGCAAAAAACTTTCCCTGTTTTGTTTTTTTTGGAGTTTTGAGAATAAACTTACACAATATGTAATGAAGAGTTGAAAATGCCTAGTGAAGATGATGAACTTTAAGTGAAAATATGAGGAGAGCAAGTGTGAACCAACCTGTTTTTAAGCCAAGCTGTGAGGCCTAATTTGATTCTGGTCCTGTGAAGTAGGAGCAACCATTATATTATTCTTCCAATTCTATAGCTTTCCTGCCATGAAAAACCAAGACACCCACACTTCTCAATGCATAATTTAAAGAGTTTCAGCAGAACCCAACATACTATATACCCAATAGAAAATGTAAGGACAAAGTCATATGAAAATCCCAGCGGTACACAACTTTTCTTTAATGTTTTTGATGTTGATGATCCTGATGCCAAGCTTAATGAATACTATACCTTGTCTGAAGAAACAAACATAAAGAAATCAAAAGAATGGCCCTTCCTGTCTGGGGAGACTAAACAAGAGTGGTCTATTGGTGCTTTTAAAAGTTAGTCACACCCCTCTCCTATTCCTAAAGTAGTGAATTACAAATACTACTACTACATAGCTAATTCTTTACTAAACCCGTAAACCCACAAGAACCCGTCTTTGTTCTCCTAATTGGACGATCTCGATGCCTCGCTTATTGAATACTATACCTTGTCGAAGAAACAAATAACATAAAGAAACCAAAAGAACGGGCCTTCTTGTCCGGGGAGGCTAAACAAGAGTGGCCTATAGCTGCTTTTAAAAGAAGTGACAACCCTCCTAAAGTGGTGAGACACTATATACTAATTACTTACTAAAACCATTTACCCACAAGAACCAATCTGAGAGAATTATCATTTCTCTGACCTCAGAATGATGTTGGATTTGTGGGCAATAATTAGTCACAGTAAACATAACTGGAAGCTCTATCAGTAAGGAGTGTATGCATGAATTGCTGAACTAATTTGCACAACAAATATGATTATAACCATTACTATGATTTACTACATAATGAAAAGGGTAGTACACACGGTTTAATTATGTGAACACACAAGGGTCACACTGAGAGTAATCAATAGTGAAACCCACTTTAGGCCTGAGGACCAATCGATCTAATCATGAGAAAGCTAGCGAAATCTTGATTAATCTCCCGTAAATTAAGCACGAGCATTAATCGGTCTCTCCCGCTAATTAAGTATGAATAAAGAAGCAACAACAAAAAGCTGCAAGACTACAACATAAAAGCAATAAGATAAGCAAAGGCTGCTAGATGCAAGGAAACATTTTTATATAATGTTAAAGAGCAAATACTCTATGGCATTGGCAAGGCACAAATTTGGAGAAAATGGAGAGAGTCAGTGAATAAAATATGGAGAAAAGAATCAATGTTCGATATCATACAGCTATGCAGTAGCAGAGGTGTCATGATTCAAGAGAAGAAAGAAAAATGAGCATGAAGCAAAAAAGAACTGATCAGCTAGTGAAGGGGTTGATGTAGACCACATTTTATTCTTCAAATCTCTCCACAAAAATTACCTGAGGAGAGGAACCCATAGCTTTTTTTGTCAGAAACATGCACTAAAGCTCTATGGGGCATTTTATCAAACACTTCATGTGCACAGTTAAAATTAAATTGCTGGATCTCACTGAGATTACACCACAAGGCAATTCTAGTTGTTTGCTATGGAAATCAGTATTGTAGGAAAGAAATGAAGCTATAATTACTAGATAAAATGATTGAAAACAGCAGAGACAAAGAGAGAAATGATGGACCTCTTTTTTTTCCCTCCAAAGCATTGAATGAGATTCTTTTGTCAAAAAAACAATCACCATGTCTGAGAATGACATGAAAGGCCTATCTATCTACTAGATCTAACCCCCAAAAAGCTCTCAAATTTTGAAAAAGAAACCTTACCCTGTTCATAAATCACTAACCTTTGCCCATTACTAATTAAACTCAACAATTATTTTTGTTTTGTTTTGTTTCTAAGAGTTGCCCCAAGAATAACTCATCCACTAATATACTGATAAGAGTATCTGATACCATATTTTTCATTGCTGACTTCCTATTTTGGTTCTATTTTCCTCCGTAAGTGTTTCTTATATTAATGTTGTTGCTTTATTCATGAGATTTAATGTATTTTCATGTGTTGTTAATAGGGGTGTATTTTTAAACCATATATAGGGCATGTTAGATTGTAAGTGTGTTGACATTTTTGTGTGCACGTAAACCACAAGTTTAATCATTGTCGGTGTCTAATCATAGTTTAGGTTTTCACCTCTTTCCATATGGGTGTTTAGTGAAGAAAAACGTGAAAGCTCTTCCCACCATTTCGGTTTGTATTGTCATTTGTTTAACACGATGTTTTATAATTTCATGAAAAAGAATGTTTGGCTATGTTTATTTTTTTATTTATAAGAATGATCTAGTACAATCATAGTATAGACTTGTAAGTAGTTGAGAGAGTGTTTAGTTATACCATCGAAGAATGTATCATATGTTTTATGTTTTTTCCCTCGGAACATGCCAGGAGGTTCCCATTGTGGTAGCCTTAGATCTCGGCTCTCTCTTGATTTATCATCCTCGCTGCACTGACACTTTCCTCTAGATAGTCCAAAAGGGAATGATTTTGATACCATAGATCTAAATATACGAGAAATACTTTTAAGTTAAGTAACTTGAAAGAACGAGAAGAAGTTCATCCTCAATTATATATCCAACGCTAATTGATAACAACCTACTAAGTCAACCACTTTAGCAAGAAAAGGGATTTGAAGGAGCTTTTAGATAATAAAAAATTATATCAACAAATTATTTGATTAGAAGTCGATTTTATCCCATGTGACAAGTGTAAACAAAAACTGAAGAAAGTTGTTCTAAACTAGCACTAATTGTCCATATAAGTGGTCTTGTGTAAAACTAAAACAAATACAAAATACATCATAATAAGAAAGAAAATACATCATAATACACAGATTGCGTGATTGGGAAGAGTGCGTGAGTGGGATCCCCGCTCAACACCCATGAGAAAATATGAATGTTTTAACTGTGAACAAACCTTGAATGATGATTAGTCTGAGCGTGATAAAACGATTTAAAAGTGTCAACCGCGAGTGTACGAGCCCACTCAAAAATTCAATAATAAAAACCGAAAAAGGGGAAAAGAACAAGAAAGAAAAAAAAATGGTATATAAATTCCAAATAAAAGTTAGGTATACAAATTACAAGGAGATAACCACTTTTTTTGTGCCCAGACTTTCAAAAAATACTAAATTTGGTGCCCAAACTTTTATTTCTCTCAATCTAGTACCCACACTTTTATTTCGTATCCAATTGAGTGCCCACCGTCAGATTCCGTCATTGGGACCGTTAAATGCTGATGTGTTAAAAAATGAACACGTGGACAGGAGAGGCTCGTGCACTCGATGACGTGGATATGTATATTTTTAATTTAATAAATGAATCACCTATACCGGAAAATTCATGATTTGAGTTTTTCGGTGAACGGAAAATTCATGAGTTGAGTTTTCCGGTGATCGGAGAATTCATGATTTGAGTTTTCAAATCAAAAAATTAAACCAAACATACCATATCATAATTTCAAACAGAACATATCCATTACCCAGCAACACAAAACCAACAAATTACAAAAAAACAAACCCAGAAAATTCTAAGATGCACAAACAC
>JAYMTA010004513.1:0-12556 GCA_036897625.1 Pelargonium cotyledonis | reverse complement strand
TTGGGGTGGGGGGAGCGGGGGGCTACTAATAAGGTTGAACTTTTAGTATGGGAGGCCCGGAGCCGTATATGTAGGTCAATATACATATATTAAAATTCAACAGAAGCACCAGATAGTTTCAAAATGTATTTTTCTACTTCTCATTTACTTTTGTTTGATTTTCTTATTGCACTGTAGGATGACACCAAGAATGAGGACAAGAATACTTTGCGCAATACTCTCGTTGTCTGCGACACTATCCCAAAATAAGCTGCCATACCATGTAGACAATTCAGAGGTAGTACTATGTGTGTTTTAAGGAATATTGTTTGCAACTTGTTTGTATCTATGCATATCTGTCATTTCTCAAGGTTTCTGACAAGTTTTTCACCTCTTTCGTCAGATTGTGGGCAATGATCTATTATTCTTTGATGACTCATCTTATATGCATGAGCTTTTAACTTCGTCCGAGTTAATTCTTCAGAACCTGGTTGATACCGTTCATCAAGAGCCTACTCGGGTAACTATGGCTTTCAATAAATTACTGTTAATGCATAATTTTTTTCTGGTGCTGACTTGTACTGATATAATCAAGGCTGGTCGTGGAAGCATGGCGCTTGAAGCTTGCAACTGCATTGCATCATCTTTCAATGTATGTTTCTAGTTCCTACGTGTTTTGAAGTGGTTTGATTCTACTACAGTTTTATGTTTGCACCTGTTTCATCTCCTTTTTGTATGTTGTGCAGATAAACCATGAAATATCTCCAGTTTGCTCCAAACTGATACAAACTGCCAAGTCGTGTTTGAGCCCAAATGACAAATATCTTGTGTCGACGATTAAGTACCTGGAAAACTACCAGCCAACATCTCCTGGGGTGATAACATCAATAGAAGTTTGATGACACATCAAGATCTTGTGAGTTCCAGGATTGTGGCTGATCAGTTAGACCTTGTCTTTGGGAAGTAAATTGAACAGCAGCAGCAGCTAGCTAAAGGAGTTGCTTGTTAAGTGGGTTTCCAAGCTCTGTGCAACTCACACAAATTTAAGTTTATGTTTAGCTGTAGAATATTTCTCCATTTTGCTAGTTTCTATAGAATATTGGAAAACTTGTTTGGTTCATAGTTTGAAATTCGGAAAATTGTAGAACAAGATTTTTCAGTTTCAACATGAATCTCATCTAATATCCATTGCGTGTATATGTTTTTATTTATTAGTTTAAAATTCTTTTATATCGTTTAAAATCTATTTTGGAAAACAAAATTTAAACTTGAAAAAATGAGTAAACTACTATTAACGCCCACCGTGGGGCTCGAACCCACGACCACAAGGTTAAGAGCCTTGCGCTCTACCAACTGAGCTAGACGGGCCAACGTGTTGGTTGCATGACAACTATTTTACAATTTTCATACTCTTGGTTTGTAGTAAGGTGTATTAATGTAGGATTTGTGTTCCATAATTTTGTCTCTCTTAAGATAAATGACTTTTCCATGTTCGCCCAAGTGCATGTCTAGTAAATGGTCAAGAGCGAGAGATCCTAATAATTGATTTACCAATTATTCAAATTCGAAAATATAGTTGTTGGTCATCCGACTATGATCCGACTTGAACTAGACTTAAGAACGGCTCGAATGAAAGTAGTGGTTCAAATCATGGACATGACCTAAAATTGTCTAAAAAGTGAATAGATATTTGCTCACATAAACAACTGACCATGAATGAATATGTGATAATCAGCTTGTTCGAAATGAAAATAACGTGTATTAGAAATGTATAAGATAAAATTTGCAGACAAAAAATGAGATATTTTATCAAAGACTTACGAGTTATGTAACTCAAATCAATTAATAATATTCTATTAAAACGTAGAGACTATGATTTTGGCATTATTTAGAGACCAAGCTTGCAAGAGATTAGAACTTTGTTTTCTCTTGATTGATAAGAAACGAATATAACCAAAAACATTATTTCCATGATATACACGCGTCGAGCTCTCATTCGATAGTTGTGTTTCGCGGGAATTGTCCATTGACGAAATATCCAGAACTCGCTACACTTCGCCTATCTCTGCGATCTGCAACACTTCTTTCTCAATACCTGACACTGTGAGTTCTCCCAATCTGATTATTCACTCTCTTCTTTCTTGATTCGATTCTCTTTCAATTTACGTGAGAGTTACTTGATTTTCAGTTTCTTATTTCGATTGTAATCTGGTTGAGCTTTGAAATTATCAACAAAATCCCTAACTTTCGTGTCAGTTTCTGTTTGTTTGATGAGAAAATCTTAGAATGGGAAATTATGGATGTTTTGGGTGTATTTCTCTTTGTAATATTTCCATTGAGTTCAGTGTTTTATGATGATTCTTTGATCTTAGGCTGTAATTGTATACTTTACCTAATGAATGATTTGAAATGTCAATTGTGATGGAATGATTGTTGATTGTTACCTTCTATACACTAAACTAGTAATATATTCTGGGGTTTTGCTTGAAGATGATTGAAATGATGTATTGGTACTTAGATAAGAAAGTAAATTTCTTGGAAATTTTGCTTTCTGAAAATTTGATTCTAATATTTTAACTGAAAAAGGAAAAGAAGTTGTAATATGTTGATCATATATGTGTTTGAGAGCATTTGCACATCTGGAGGCTTGAATCAAACTTGAGCAGGATTGAGCTGGTCTAAATCACTGTATGAATTGGTTGTTTTGCAGCTTGTATATTTAAATGATACTCTTAGCTTATTTAATGATTTGGCTGTTATATTGTTGACTTCTTTTGGGGGTTTTGAAGAGTGTGATTATTCACAAGTCTTTAATCTTTATGCCTACTGAGGAAAAAAATGGTGTCAATGTGCAGTCAACATGGAAAACAAACTCTTATCAGTTAAGTTTGCTCTGCTCGTTTGCTTCATTTTATTTACCTCAGTCATGTCCACATCCAATGGTGGCTTCCTAAGAATAGGACTCAAGAAGAGGAAATTTGATCTCGACAATCGGATTGCTTTCCGTCTTGAGTTGAGAGGAGAGTCTATACGAGCTTCTACCAGGAAATACCACCTCAGTGGAAACTTAGGAGGCTCGGGAGACACTGATATTGTAAAACTAAAGAACTACATGGATGCTCAGTATTTCGGTGAGATTGGAATTGGTACCCCCCCTCAGAATTTCACTGTGATTTTTGACACTGGTAGTTCAAATTTATGGGTGCCCTCTTCTAAGTGTTATTTCTCGGTGAGTGTGTTCGCTATAAATTATTATTGGATTCTTCAGGAAAGATTTTACTGCTTAGAAAGCATATATATTGGTAGGTGAAAATCTAACTATCTTGCATTTGGGTACAGATAGCTTGCTATTTCCATTCCTGGTATACGTCAAGCCACTCAAGTTCGTACAAAAAGAATGGTTAGTGCTTGCTTCCTTATCCATTCAAGCTATGCATGTACCTTGCACGATCTTTTTTCCTCTTAGATTTTCTTCATGAAAGTTATAGTTTTTGTGCTATTTATTTTAGTTTGAATTTGATGTGGATTTTGAACTCATGGACATTTCGGGGTGTCCTTATTTTCATTTATGTACATACATAGATACATGGAAGGGAGCAATAAAGTTATGAGGTTATTGAGAAATATCCATTTCTGTAAAGGCTGCATCATGGATTTTTCCTTAGAATGTATGTTGCAGTGTTGATGCATGTGAGCAGGAGAATTTGTTCCCCATCTACTACAAATAGTTTTGAAGGCTTATTTGGTTATATTTATTACAGGGAAACCAGCAGATATCCATTATGGATCTGGTTCCATTTCTGGATTCTTTAGCGAAGACCATGTAGAAGTTGGTGATCTTGTAGTCAAGGATCAGGTACTTACAAGGGGTCTTGGCGGTCACAATTAGTTAAATATTTGTTGCTGCTTGCTTTTTCTCATATGCGGTGTTTGCAGGAATTTATTGAAGCAACAAGTGAACCTGGTGTCACATTTTTGGCAGCCAAGTTTGACGGCATACTTGGACTTGGTTTTCAAGAAATTTCAGTAGGAAATGCTGTGCCTGTGTGGTATATTTTTACTCTTTGTTTACCATTTATCATGTAATTTGTGAACTTGTGATCATAAATTTCTTAATTAAAAACAACAACAAAAAAACTTGCAATCAGTGTCTTCCCTCTTCCAAATGTTGGAGATGTCATTGCTAGGGCTCTTACTTTATACATACCCAGGTACAACATGGTCAATCAAGGTCTTTTTAGAGAACCGGTTTTCTCATTTTGGTTTAACCGAAATGCTGATGAAGAAGAGGGAGGTGAAATTGTTTTTGGTGGAATGGATCCTAAGCATTATAAGGGTGTGCATACATATGTCCCTGTGACGCAGAAAGGGTATTGGCAGGTTGGCTTTTGTTGTGCTACAAGTAATATTTATTAACCCCATTGTTTCAGATTCTTAACCTTTTTCTTTTACCTGTGGTACCAGTTTGATATGGGTGATGTATTGATTGATGGTAAAACAACTGGTAAGCAAGCTATCGACTATGTTAGACTTATTCTTTTATGAAGCATAAAATCATATTGTTGTGGACTCCAGATAGCTTCCAGTTTCACATAAGTAAGCTTATTTCAGGATTTTGTGCCGGTGGCTGTTCAGCAATTGCTGATTCTGGTACCTCTTTGTTGGCCGGCCCAACGGTATATATTAATGTTTTTCTTATAAAGATTTTTATCATTTTCTGGACAGTACTTGATGAGCTAAACATTCTAGTAGTGGATGATGTAAAATTCAATGTCTAAATAGAATTATTCTGTATTCCCGTGCAGACTATTATTACCGAAGTTAATCATGCTATTGGTGCCTCTGGAATCGCAAGTCAAGAATGCAAAGCTGTAGTTTCACAATATGGAGAAACGATAGTTAAGATGCTTTTAGATAAGGTACATGCTATGTTGATACTGTGCTTTTTAAACAGTAACTGCCATGTGATAGCTAGGAGTATCCTGATATCTTTATATGTATTATTTATATTCTTTTCCAGGAAGAACCGCAGAAAATCTGCTCGCATATTGGTTTGTGTTTCTTTGATGGGACTCATGATATCAGGTTAGGCTCAACCTGTTTCCTGTTACTATACATGTTTCCAGATTTTTTTACTTTTTATACTGATCTGTCTATGATGTCAAAATTTCTTCTCGTTCTCTTATTTATTCTATGGGTTCCTTGACGTGTGTGTATCATCAGTATGGGCATTGAGAATGTAGTGGATAAGAACAACATGATGGCATCTGGTGGTCTTCGTGATGCAATGTGTTCTTCTTGTGAGATGGCAGTTGTATGGATCCAAAACCAAATTACTCAGAATCAAACTGAGGATCACATAATTAACTATGTCAATGAGGTGAAATAACCTTCACTTCTATCGGCAGTTCTTTATTTTCAATTTGCTTTTTCTACTATCTCATACTTTCACTTGCTATTTTAGCTTTGTGATCATCTGCCTAGTCCAATGGGAGAATCAGCAGTTGCCTGCGGCAATATGTCATCCATGCCTAATGTTTCCTTTACAATTGGTGGGAAATATTTTGACCTCACCCCCCAGCAGGTATGACAACTTCAAGTTGACTGGCTTTTCTTTGTTCTTCAGTGTTTTTAAATTTTGAATATAACTTAACTAAAATCTTCCTAAAAATAAAAATACTTTTTTGTGGCTTGTCTTTTATTTCCTGAGATCTCCGTGTATCTAAGCTCCTTTACTGTACCTGAAAATGAAAACAGCAGACTTGTAAGATTAGAAATAGTGGGTGACTGGGTGATACTGGGAACTCTTACCTAGTAAGGCTACAGAATGTCATTCGTTTCTGAAATTTATGGGTGAGTCATGACACAATAATAGGTTATGGTGTGGTGGCAGTTTTTGAGAAGTCATCAATGAAGCAATCATCGTAAGTTCTATCAGTAGTTTCCATTCTTCACAAAAAATTTCATCTGCAAAACTTCTGGTAATGATAGCAGAGGATGTTGGGTAGGTGTGTTTTTAGGTTTTTGACCAAATGAAAATGCGTACAGGTGGCCTTGAATTAAAGTAGCTTGTGGATTGAAAATATATGGAATGGGAATGAGAATCAAGAATGAGTAATGGGATGTATTCTCATAACTAAAAAGTCCTTATTCAAACACGATGTTCTCCTTCTCATCATTCATGAACAAAAATTATAATCCAAATGCAACCCGAAAGTTAACCGTTTGGATTTTGGAATTCTCTATATTCATAGTGGTTTGATTGCTTTTAAAACTGGTGATTTGATTTTTATTTAAATTTGGCAATTAGAATCGTTCTGATATGATGATATGGCAAGTGTTTTCTTAGTTGTATTTTGTACTCTATCTTTAATTTGTATATCCTGCCTTGAAATTGGGTAATGTGCAACCCACTCTGGCATCACTAATGAGTTGAGAAGTGCAATATTGTCACTAAAATCTTGTTTTGAGTGATTTAAACAGTACATCCTCAAGGTAGGTGAGGGAGATGCAGCTAAATGCACCAGCGGATTCATGGCCCTGGACGTGCCACCTCCTCGTGGACCTCTCTGGTATTTTTCTGAACTCACATCATAATTTAAAGACTCATCCACTTCACATGGACATGTGTTATTGTCATTGATAATTACATTGGTTGACTGTACCAATTTCCAGGATCTTGGGAGATGTTTTCATGGGCCAATACCATACCGTATTCGACTATGGGAACCTGAGAGTTGGCTTCGCAGAAACTGTATAGCCGATATCAAAATTTTCTGTTCAATATCCTCCAGAGTTTCAGAAGTTGGCAACAAAATGATACCCGTATGTATATCTCATC
The DNA here is from genome assembly GCA_036897625.1 of Pelargonium cotyledonis. Taxonomy (NCBI): domain Eukaryota; kingdom Viridiplantae; phylum Streptophyta; class Magnoliopsida; order Geraniales; family Geraniaceae; genus Pelargonium; species Pelargonium cotyledonis. The sequence continues at coordinate 5,736 of JAYMTA010004513.1, read as the reverse complement.
TCTCAAGGCTTGACTTATACTCAAACTAGTCTGTAATACAGTTTATTACATCAAAAAAGAAAAATGTACCGTTTGTGCCAATTGTATATATGTCCTAAACATTTGTGGTTTGATCTATGAGACTTTTGGATGGGTACATGAATCACCCAAGTCCCAAGTCCCAAGTCCCAAGTCCCAAGTCCTAAGTCCTGTGCTTTCCCACATTTGATGGGTCATAAATAAAAGCAAAGTCTTCATATATATCTTATTTTGTCTGCTCAACTTGGCTCAGTCTCTCATAATGGATCCAATTTTTTATCCAATACTATAATATTATGGGCTATGACTTGGAAGAGGTCATAGTCTACTATATGTCGAGTCTTCTTCCCAACTTCCATTCTTTTTTAACCAATATATATAGCTATTGACCCCTTGGAGTGTCTCACATTAACTTCTTTTCTAACGCCCATTTACTTCAAATGGGTCAACTTCACACTATACTTTCATTCCTTGAATAATTTGACCGCAAGTAGACTTGGCAAATCGGAGTTCGTGGGATTCGGATCAATAAAGGCTAATTCAAATCCGATTCGAATTTACTTCAAATTTGATTGAGTTTCAGGTTGGACTTTACTCTTTTGGTATGAAATGTTCTAAATCGTGCCTATTTTTCAATTTGATCTAAAATTCCACAAGATAAATCCGATAAAATTGGGCAATATTTGGTCGGATTTTGAATGCCCGTGAATTTGAATCTAAATTGTTGTCCTTAATAAAGATGAATTTCTTCTTCAATGCAAATTATAACACAACGAGACAAATTACAATGTGTTAGAATAGAGAGCATCTACTTGTTTTGGCATTTTCATCTTGGCTTATATCGTTAAGCGAGTTTAACTTTAATGTTCGTATTTTATTCATATAAATTTATACAATAGCAAATTTGTACAGAGAGCAACACCTTATACATGTGCAAGAAACTAACAAAACCACATTAGTTTAAGGTTAACAATGATTATCATTGATGCTTAAGTAACACTTTAATTGATTTAAGGTTGATAATTACTATAAGCACTTAATTAGTATTAGAACCTCTATTTTACGTTAATACCAACTTTAACTTCAACTTCAAGAATTAGCAACTTTCACTCGTTTTCATATGTGCATGCCTTTGTCTTGCTTGTGCGTGTGTGAACAAATTAAATAACAAGATACACTCTAATAAAGTTCATGTACAAACACTTCAAAGTTTCAACAGGTGTTCCGCATTAGACATTTTTCATAGAATTTTCTACAAATTCACCTCAAACCCTCCTTTAAAGCAAAAGAGTGTAGTCCAGTTTATGATTTAAAAATTGGACTAAACCAAAAACTCATAGGCCAAGTGGTCTGCCCACAACTTAGAGACTGTTGTGTCTCAAGTTCGAGTCACTATAAGTACTGTTGGTATTCTAGTTTGAATTTTGGAGTTGATGAAGTATTGATAAACATTATGTATGACTTTCTTATAATGTACTCAATGTACTACTTCTCAATACTCCATCAACTCCAAGTGAACTTGACGTTTAACTAATGACCAACTGATTGAATGGTCTATTACAATTAAATTTTAGACGGTACAAAAATAAAATTGGCTCTAACCCAAAAAGGGCATGGAGGGGCCAAGACTATAGTAGCACCAAGAAGGGATGGAATGGAACTACCTTTCCAAAAGAAGCAAAAGGTGAGAGAAGAAAAGAGAAATTGATAATGGAGGATGTGCAAGGAAAGCATCCACCATTTCACATTTGACCTTGCATGAACCTCTCTTGCACACAAAAACATCTGAATCCTGAAAATAACTAGCACCAACCATTTGTGAGCTGAACCAACTTTTGGTGCATCCACCATTTCAGCTTCTACACACACAACACAACCCATAGAGAATCTCACTTTAAGCCTCTACTTCCAACCTCCATTCCTTACCTTTGCTTTGATTCTTCTTCCAATGCCTCTACTTCCAACCTCCATTCCTTGCCTTTGCTTTGATTCTTCTTCCAATGCCTCTACTTTCAACCTCCATTCCTTACCTTTGCTTTGATTCTTCTTCCAATCATAAAAAAAGCCAAGTTTTAGTCATTTTCACAAATCTTTGAAAATCACAATAATAAGTCTTCCTCTAGAAATGCAGAGAAATTATTAGTTCATGTATCTACATACATGTATATTGCATGTAGGTTTACGTTGATCAATCACAACCACACATCCTCTGAATTGAAAGGAGATGAGGTGGGTCCGATCAAGTTCAGAGAAAAAAAAAAGAATTATGTAATTGAGAATGTGTCACATCAATTTACATACAATATACATGTGCATTGGTACAGACAAACATCATTGCCAACTTGGCTGTAAAGCCTCCAAAAAGTGCTTAGACCTTCACATTCATGATTCATGAATGTGCATAAATTGGATCCTACGCATAAGATATTTTTCAAATGCCTGTTTTGGACTCTACCCACCACATGTACTCCATTCATATCACCTGCTTATTCTCTTCTCCTCCCAAAGTGCACTATTCAATTGCAAAAGTGGTTGACTTCAACTTCTATTGTATTTAAATGTGAAATCAATTTGTTCCCATTTGTTGACTTTGGCAAAAAGGCCATTTGCACATTGAAGTTGATCAAGAACCCACACAGAAAGTCAAACCCACTAATAAATTTAGCTCCTTGGTTTAGCCAAAGGCAAAGATCAACATTTTCCCCCGCCAAGCCATAACCTTTTTTTTTAACACTTAGTTAATTACTTAGTTAATTACTTGGGATGGCTGCAATATGCTAAAGTACACAATATTACATCCAATTAACCCACATGACCGCCGCAAAAGCACTTTCTAATTAGGAATATTCCAGCTCTAATCAACCGTTAGTACCATAAACACGGCACGTGCTCACGTGTCTTCATGTGAATGGTTTTATAAATTTAAGTAACCGCCGCCTACGGGCGGCCAAAGCTGTAAACCCTTCCTCTTTTGCCACTTGGTTCACTCTCACTCAAAGAATCAATATTCTAGTCAGAGAAAATTTAGGAGAAGCATTGAACAAGAAGAGAATCAAATTATATGTGGATCAAAACTTTGTACCAATACACCAAATACCAAATGACAAAAGTCACCTACTAATATATATATATATATATATAGTTTCCATCTACCAGCAAGCTATACTAAAACCCCCCCAAAAAAAACTTCTCTTCACAAAACACAAATACCCTGCATTTTTCTCTCCAATGGAATGGATCAGAGGACCCATCATCGGCCGGGGATCCACAGCCACTGTGTCGCTGGCCACGGCTCTTCCCTCCGGCGAGCTCTTCGCGGTCAAGTCCGCGGAGCTGTCCCGGTCTTTGTTCTTGCAGAAAGAGCAAAACTTTCTCTCCCAACTGAGCTGTCCCAACATTGTTAAGTACATTGGCTTTGACATCAAAACTGAGGATGATCACAGCTCCACCTACAATCTCTGCATGGAGTACGTTCCCGGCGGGACGCTTTACAGTTCAATTCAGGCCAGCGGTGGCCGGCTGGGCGAGCCGGAGATCAGATCATGTACAAGGCAAATTCTGCAAGGATTGGAATATCTTCACAAGAACGGGTTGGTGCATTGTGATGTGAAGAGCCAGAACATCTTGATGGGCAGAGATGGAGCCAAGATTGCTGATTTGGGCTGCGCTAGATTCGCCGGAGATGCAGAATTTGTAATTTCCGGCACACCGGCGTTCATGGCGCCGGAGGTTGCGCGAGGGGAGGAGCAGGGGTTCGCAGCTGATGTGTGGGCGGTTGGGTGTACGGTCGTTGAGATGGCCACCGGAAGCCACCCCTGGCCGGAACTGAACGACCCTGTTTCGGCTCTCTACAGAATTGGGTTCTCCAGCGAGGTCCCTGAGTTTCCGAAATGGTTATCGGAAAAGGGTATTGATTTCTTGAGCAGGTGTTTTATGAAAGATCCGAGAGAGCGATGGACGGCTAAAGAATTGCTCCACCATCCATTTCTCGATGAACTGGAATTTGATTGGAAGAATTCTCCGAGCTCTGTGCTGGATCATGGATTTTGGGATGCATTCGAAACATCATCGGAAAAGCCTCAAGATCAGAGCCCAGATGGTTCTTACTTGGATTCTCCGTCCCGGGGAATCAAGAAACTGATTTCAGAAGAATCCAACTGGAGCTGGGACGATGATGAAGATTGGGTCACAGTCAGGAGCTGTGAAAGTGAAGAAACTGACAACTTTTCAGATTCTGAAACTGAAGCTGTGATGGCTTCAGTAGCTACAGAGGATGATGATGATGAAAAAGAAGAAGCTGTTGGGAGCTCAGTGATTGATGATGATTTGTTTATGCATGAATCTGTTAATTCTAATATTTTTATTAGCAGATGCACTGTTAAAGATGATTTTGTATTTAGAAAATTTGATTATCAGAAAAATGAGACATTTTCTTTTCTTAAATCTTGGCCTTTAATGTTCACAAATTGTCCATATCTAATACTTTGCGTTACATGTTCAATCTTGCTGTATTTTCCATCAACCACACGTACACAACCAGTAAACAGTATTTCGAGAGCTTCATGGTTCAGTTGGAACCCAGCCGGTCCAATCCTTTGCTTGAAAACAGTTGGTTCATAATCAATGTCGACAGAAAATTTGATGACGTGGCACTTCTGGTCCAGTTGGCAAAACATTGGTCACTCCCTAGTCCCTAGTTGTATCCACAATGATCCTTTCATGGATGATGCATCTACAATGAAGATAGCAAACAATATCCTGCGCACCAACTATCATAAGAGCAATTAGCTCAAGGTGTTTGCTCCTCTAAAGGTCTCAGGTTCGAGTCTCGATTGGTACGCTTGCTTGTCAAAAAATTAAAACAATATCCCGAGCATCAATACAATGCCAGAAGAATATTACCAGCTTGAAGGTAAAATATAAGGGCAGTTTGTAAGTTGTGACCTTTTAAGCATTTGTCTGCTCCTCAAGGCTTGTATTCTTGTTCGCAGCAGCACGAGAAGTAGCAACAATTATTTCTAGATTTCCTCAATAACAAGATTGAGCATTGTATGCACACAACAACAGCACTCACGAAGCCTTTAATTCTGTATTTACAAGATAGAAATGACAATAGCATATTAATCCGTATAAATCCTTTCGTCTTTAAAGTAAATGGACAAAAACAGATCAACTGTCACTGGCTTTGAGCCACAGCAGAAACAAGACTAACTTAAACAACCAGTTCCAGCCTCTGGGGTCATTTTAATCCAGAGCAATACAACTCAGACAAAAGTCAAAATACATAATAGAAAAAACACACTGGATCAAATTGAAACCCATGACAGACACAAAAAGATCTTGTTACGTACCCATCTATAACTATCATAACAGAACTTATACCACATCTTACACCAGGTTTTCTAACTTGTATCATAAAGACACTCATCAACCACGTTTGTTACAATATTTTTAGAAACATCAAGCACATATAAGAGGTGACTGATAAGGTCATAGATACAAACTATATAAATTTTACAGTGAGTTTAGTTTGGATTAGAATAGACGACAATGAAAATCTGGATATAGTGTCATCTCTTATCCCTTCTTTTCTTTTCATTGTATTGATTGTCCTACATCACACCACCACCTATCACTTCCCAACAGATCCATTTGCAGTGACATTGCCATCTCTCTCACTACTCTCTCTCTCTCTCTCTCTCTCTCTCTAACACATAT
>JAYMTA010004512.1:0-12557 GCA_036897625.1 Pelargonium cotyledonis | reverse complement strand
AAATTGACGGAAGTTGACGGTGGGTACCAAATTTGGTAAGAAATGTAAGTTTGGGTACTTAATTTTACGAAATCAAAATTTAGGTACCAGATTGAGTACACTTGCAAAGTCTAGATACTAAAAAAAAACCTTTATCCCTATTTAGTCTAATTAGTTTTAAAATGATCCATTTATTTAGTTGAGGTTTGATTTTGTGTTTGAACATATTATTCAAACTTCGTACACATTATTGGAGGTTTGATAATTTATATATAAAAAAATTTCTAGAAAATTCTGATTTCAGTCACCGGTATCTTCAAGCTAGAAGTTTCCGATTACCGGAATCTGAATTTTCCATAAAATCCTACTAAACTTTATCATCAAAATTAGTTACCTATTTATATTATTAATTATGTTAGGTGCCTTGCTGGTATTGTATAGTGCTTTGCCACAAACCAAAAGAAAGAAATTATAGTCTAATTATATCGTTCAATATGCAATTTAATATCACTTTTGACTACTCAAAATTATAGGCTAATGATGAAGGAAGAAATTGAACACAAAATATTAGATTCAATACAACTGAGGATGAGATCATGTATAGAACTGGACATCGCTCCGGATGAGGTATCAAGTGGACATCGCTCTAGTATAAAACTGGACTCCGGATAATGTATCAAGTGGGGAAACACTTCTCCTCCGGAGGATAGCTGAGGATGAGATCCCGGGTTGCGCAGTCATAATTTGTAGGGGTGGGGGCCCCGATCTCCACCCTGCCTGGTATAGGGGCATGGGGACTCTAGGAATGCCCCATCCCTTCTTGGACATCAAGAAGATCATGTTCCCCGTGGAGAAGTTGATAGAGATATTTTCAAAAATACGTCGCTTCGAGGGCCTCTTATTGAGGCTTGCAGAGTTGCCTCGGGTGTAGACCGTGAACAGCAAGAGCATGACAACAGAGGGCTCCCTCCACAGGAGTCTGCATAAAGCAGCTAAAAGGGTCATCTTCCAGAGATCATCCAGGAAGAGCCTCTCGAAGGTCATCTCCATGAAGGTGACAACCTCCTCCAATAAGGGGTCTCTAGGCAAAGTGAGCCCATTCTCAAAGTGGGACCAAAAGACCATCATCTCCTCTAACGCTGGCGATGTGGCAGGGCACACGGGGACACTCCCCCGGATGTTCTTTCTGTCGATCATCAGGTCAATAAACAACATGTTTAGCATATCTTGGGTGACTGTGGCCGAGGGCCCCAACCTCCTCGTAGAGCCCGAAAGAGAGAAGACTTCATCGGGATGATCGTTGGTTAGGGCAGGGTGGTTGTAGCGCCCATTTCCCTACGCCACTAGGTCCTTCTTCATGACCAGCATCGTGGCCACCTCAATGTCAGGGAAATCGCAAGCAGGAAGGTCAAGGGTACTGGCCCCATGTGCAATAGCTCCCCAGGACACAACAGAAGGAACCCTCCCAGAAGATAAGCCTCCCCAATGACGAGCATGTCGCCCCTGCGCCACTCAGCCCAGATTCTTAGATCCTCGCGGCAAAGACATTCCCCTTCTCAGCAGTAGAGGGAACGACTTTTGAGGGGCAAGCAATCCTTAAAGTAGCCTCAGTCTGAGCAGCAGACAACGGAGCCGGTGGAGTGCGAGCAGGCTTGTTTCCTAAAGGTGAATTATGGGATCACCTTTGGGACCTCTTTCCAGAAAAGGGGTTCTTGCTCATGTTCAACCACTCAGACATGGTAGCAGTACCTGAAAACAACGACTCAATCAGAATTCAGGAAAACAAGACCCACAAATAGTGGGGAGCAAAATGTACAAACAAAAGCAATACAAGACAAAAGGGAACGAGGCCCCGGGGTCCCCAAGGTTGGGTTAAACATTGGAGAAACAGGGTCCGGAACCCATAAACAGAAGATCTACAAGACGAAGATCAAAAAGACGAAGATCAAAAGGGACCCGACCTCGGGACCCCCGAGGGTAGGATTATCCTTGGGGGCCAGACATCCGAAACCCATAAATGAATACGTAGAAGATGAAGACCAAGGGAACCCGGGCCCCGGGGTCCCCGAGGCTGGGATCAGCCTAGTGGACAAAGGGTCCGGGACCTCTCATTCGCATGGATCGGGGACCTCAAGTCCTTATGAAGTTTACAAGGAAAGAATATGGCAAGTCTTGTCCGAAACAACGACAAGTTCCCCCGTCCTCGGGCCTGGATAAACATCCAATAGAAGACAAAGGGAGACCGTAAAACCCAAGACGAAAACTTGCAGCTCAAGCAAAAGGTAATAAAAGACAAGAAGACCCGGAGATCAACATCCAACAAAATGAAAAGTAGAAAAACTATCTACTCCATCACATACAACAAAACAATTTCTCATAAGTAGAAGATAAAGAGATTCCACTAAGCAGGATATATATGGTACAAAAGGTACATCAACAAAATGGTCCATCAAGACCTGAATACATCAAGACTTAGCATGGGACTCAACCTCTGGAACTCGGCTCTAGAGGACAGACACAACAACCCTCCAACTACCAAACCCTAGACAAATGACCCAGAAGACAAACTTCTTCGAAGACGCAACAACGAAGAGATCGACCCAAAACATGAAGACTCATAAGGAACGAGCGACGTGGAGAAGAAAATGACGAATGAAGCAAATCTTGAGACCTAGGAACCTGAAACGAAAAAACCCCAAAAAACGGAAAGGTTAGCAGGAAGAAAACAAACCAGAAGTACCCAACAAGAGGACACAATACCTGAAGCCCGTGGAGGGTCCGAGTTCAAAGCGAAGAGGATCTCTCACGAGAAACCCTAACACTTCAAACGGAACCCTTCACAGGCTTCTCGGGCACGAAGACGAAGCCCCAAATGATGGCGACCCCATCAACAAAGCCTCCAAAGGCTAACGAAGAGAATCCCTAAGTTAATAGGGCAAAAATCTTTTCGAAAAATTTTCCCGCCAAAAAGGCATCAAACTTTTCAATGAGAAAACCCTAACTTTAACCCAAATGTGGGCAAGCGAAGAGCAAAGCCAAGGTGAAGAAACCAAAAGAAAGGAGATTGAAGCCAGATGCATCGGACAAAGCGGAAGGAATAGGAGGAAAGAACAAACCTCTTGATCAAGAAGAAAGATAAGCAAGGATAAAGACCTAGCACGGCAAGCAAAAGCAATGATCTTCTCAAAGATCAAGCTCGAAGTCTCTATTTCTCTCTCAGTGAAATTTGAAAATGTAAAGAGTAAGAAAGAAGAGTGAATAAGATTTTATAGACAAAGAAGACCAAAGATTGGTGGGAATACTATGAGTTGGTGAGGGACTTCGATCCAGTGCATCTAAGAGAACGGTATGCCTCATTCTCTGTCCAATCCCATAGCTACAATGCAATAGATCAAAGTCAACAAATTCAAAATTCAAAATTAGTCAAGAAGGTCAACAATCTGAAAGAGAACGGATGGAAGCCATATCAGCCTCGTGGCATCACCCGCGTGCACCCCCCTAAGATACGGTCTCCTGATTAAATATTTCACCACGTGACCTCACTCCTGTGCTCGCCCCCTGAGCCTGCTCATGTGACTTCTCCCAAAGGCGTGACCTCCTATGCACATGCATCCCCGAGACCAACATGTGATCTATCCCGCATTCACAATGTCGATCCCTGACCCGGGTCACATGATCTCGTCAACATAGCTAAAGTTCAACCCGCAGACCCGATCTTATCCAGGTTCCCAGAATCCACCGCGACCAAAAGCTCTTCTAAAAGAACAATGCACTCACTCCGAGAAACACTAATAAATCATTATCACTTGGAGTAGGGGGAAACTGATGCTACCCACAAAATCATAAGACTGAAGAACCAATCATAGCTCGACACATGCCACTTAGGCACCACCTCACTGACAGACCAAATGACCCCGTTTGAAAGGCTCAAGGATATGGGCCCAGCCACGACGGTCAACAATCACCCAGAAAGCCCAAAGGTTAGACTTGAGGACGAGGCCTAATAATTCAATCTCGAGGTCCCAAGTTGTTCGGTGCCTCCACAACATCACCGAGAATGGACGAAGAGCTCCAACGCCCCGCACAAGCATCCCCAAGTCCTTAGATTCGAGGGACCCAAGTTTGTCCGAACCTCACCCGTGAGTGTCCTCCTCCCTGGCCTGATCCGGGAGACCAGGACGAGACACATGCGTGTCGATTGGGCGCTCCTCACGATTTCCATGAACTCAGGACAAGAAATCCGGGACAGAGGGACCAGACATCTGGGACCTTGAGACTGGGGACCTAGGGACGTAATTCCAAGACGTGGGCCCCACAAATGATCCCAAAAGCTCAACCTCGTCACATAGCGACACGTGCACTCCTTTGGTAAGGCCTATAAATACCCCCTCTCAACTAAGAGAGAACAATAGTTAATTTGATCTGGATCCTTATCCAAATTCTGAATCTCAGACCTTAACTCATTTCCCTCTCTAGGCTCTCAAGTTGAGATAATCTTCTTGAGACATTTTTCTAAAGCTCTTTAGCTTCCTTCGGTGTTTTTCGGCAAGAGATCTTACTCTCACGCCCGAGGCGGTGTCCCAAAATCACTTGGGGTCTTATCATGCTTTGGTGTGTTCGTTTTGTAGGAGCAACACCAACTCTCCCTCTCAGATCTGGATCTGGAAACTCAACCTCAAGCTTACTTGCGCTCCAAGTCTTGACTCCTTTGACTCCGTCATGTTTATGAACTTAACGACGTGAACTCACCCACTGCTATCTAGACGAAACGACATCCCAGCTAAAACACACTCGAAACATTAGCTGACAACAAAAAAGACCTAGTTGTCTCAACATGATGGTGATGTTTCCTTTCAATAATGCCATTTTGTTGAGGAGTATCAGTACAAGATGTCGAATGGATAATCTCATTCGAAGAAAGCAATTGAGAAAAATCGTTAGAAGTGTATTCAGCCCCCAAACCACAACGAAAACATTTTATTACATCTGAGTGTTGAGTTTTGACAAGAGCTCAATTTTTTTTGAAAAATAGTAAGATAATCAGACCTACGTTTCATAAGATAAACCGAAGAATAACGAGTGTAATCATCAAACCTCTAATATTTGAAATAAATAACGCGGGTGGAATCTTTAGAACTATTGCACTTTTTATTACCTTAGCTAAAACTTTTTTTTTCTTGTTTATTTTTATCACAACAAGATGGACTTTACTTAGGCTAAGAATGGACTAACTATTAAATCTTGGGTGAAAATTTCTTTTACCTTTTTTCTCTCGGTAATCTATTATTAACAACTTCTCAACTCATTTCGTTGTAAGGGTAATAAAAAAGGATTAGGATATTCTATCTTTATGGTGTGTATGAAACAAGAGAAAGAAAGGTAAAGTTATTAAGAGATATGCACGATATGTTCCATATGGTAACTGGGTTCATGAATTATGGTCAACAAACAGTACAAGCGGCAAGGTACATTAATTGGTCAAATTTTGATGATTACCTTATCCCACACAAATAGTTCCCCTGTAACTATTCAATATTCATATGAAAAATTAATTAGCGTTTTCACGGTCGAATCTATTTTAAAACATAATATCTGGAATCCCTTTTTGTAGGAATGAGAGAAGGTCCCTACACATTAGAATGCACAAGATTAAAAGGATGAATAGAAAAGGAACCACTTTTATAGAAAGGTAGGGCCGAAAATTTTGCCAATTTACAACCACTAAAGATGAAATATTATGACTATCCAAATGTCCTAAAGCCCCTATAGAAGACAAAAAGTGTAAACAAGATGTAAATAAAAATATTGACCCTCAAAGTATCAGATGACCCACATGAGAATGCCATAAATAAAAATACGAAGAAGAATGACTCAATCGAAAGAAAGATAAATCCACACTAGAAGCATCAACTTCAGAAGTTGTAACATCTGATACTTTGAGCTGATCCAAGACATAGAGTCCCCTTACCTATGGCCTGTTCCAATCTCCTTATGTGATCACAGGTCTTGTACGGATCAAGAAGAAGAGGAAAATTAAACTTAGTATCGAAGATCACATATTTGACTAACAGATGCAAGATTTAATGCAAGAGTAGAAATATAGTAAACATTAGAAAGAGAGACAAAGGGTGCAACAATAGACCCAACACCTACTAATGGCATAAGAGTACCATCAACAATACCAAGATATAGAATAATTAGGAGACAAATCAACAAAGGAGGACAAAAAAGGGGACATATGATGAGATGCACCTGAATCTAAGACCCATGAAGAATGTGATTTACATGAGGTGTCTGATGACTCAAACCTATATGAGAAGCTGATATAACAAGAGACTGAGGTTACAAGGTTAGGAACTTCTTAAACTTTTCAATTATAGACTCATCCGAGGATGGAGTAGCCATTCCACCACTGGGCTGAGGTGGTCGATATGCACATGATTGTTGTTGCTGTTGCAAATATTGTTGTTGTTATTATTGCGAACATTGTTGAGTTTGCAGTTTGCCATACTTAGTAACAAAGGACATTGAGTCTTCCAATGACCTTTCTATTTGCAAAATGCACGCTCGTCAAGAGAGACCTTTGAGGGAGGCCTATTTTGGGTGCTAATTGAGGGTCGTTGTGGAGTTGCAAAAACGGAGGGGGTTAGAGTCAGTAATTTTCCTATCATCTTGAGACTTCAAATGAATCTCCTCTGCTAGAAATTCATTAACCACTGAATCAGTGGAAAAGAGAGGGGTGCCATGTAGAATTGACCCACACAATCCCTCAAAATCACTACGAAAAAGCCATAAGAAACTGGACCAGACGCTGTGATTCTATTCGATCAATGGAAGTCGGGAATGCAGTCAATTATGGGGGTTCTATCAATGCCAACTGGTCCTATAATTATGACATAGATGAGTAGAAACCCTGAATGCTCAGATCATTCTACTGAAGTGCACAAATATCAGTCTCCAATTGTTACTGTTTGGCGAAATTAGATTGTGTTCAATCTGTCTAGATGATTCCAAGCTTCCTTGGTAGTCTTATATTTTGATAATTGAGCGCCAATGGATCGCGTAACAAAGTTGTTGATCCATGTAATGATTTTTGAATTATCAGCTTCCCAAACATCTAACTCATCAACATGATCAACAACTGTACTATCTTTAGGCTTGACTTTCACACCCATAATGTAGCCCCACATGGACTTTACACGCAAGAAATTTTTCATAACATAACTCTTATATGTGTAATTTTTACTATCCAATTGAACACTAATTGACTGAAAAGAGTCGTCTTTATGAGAGGCCATGATTATAATGATTTGACTACTTCGACTTGATCAAATATGAGATTTTGAAACGATGTCGTTATAGCTTTCTTCTTCTGCACTTGTCAAGGTAGTTGATTTGTTGGGTTGTGTCGAGTTTGGATTAGAGTTCCAAGTCAAGGATCATCAATGGATGTTCCAAAATTTCGATGAGCATGCAAAAAACTTGTGAGCGATTTTTTGTGCTCTTTCAAGTGTAAGTTTGAAGGAAATAAAATTGTGATATTTGTACCTTTGGTGTAGACCTCTATTTATAGGCCTCCAACCAACCTGATGACGTGGCAACCATGTAATTGGTCAAGAATCATGACGGGGACCCGAAGGCGAGTTTGATTCCCTTTTTTTTAGTTTGTTTTCCCTATTCTCCAAGAGCCATCTGTTTAGGGGAATTTGTTTCACATTGTTTTTGGACTGATGTATGGTCCCATCTTAACGATTTTCTTGTTGGTTGCATTAATAATGACGATTGATCACTATAAACGTGTCTTACATGCGCATGAGATCATACTCTTCATCGCTGGAGTATTTGATCGTCCTGGGAGAATTAAAGTAGATCTTTGGTGTGAAAGTTAATATATTCAGGTTGCATTTCTAATGACGATTGATCACTATAAATGTGTCTTGCTTGTATTTAAATGCATGCATATTTATTGATGCAAACAAAGGGTTTGGCGAAAACAACACACACTAATTATGAGCTTGGGGTTGACCATTGTAAGAGATGGCATGTAGTGTCGAGAATTTAACATGTCTCACAAGTAGGGTAGTATTTGTTGTTTGTGCTTTGCTATTTTTTTTCTCAGGTGCCCATGATGTCATTCATTGATCAGGGTTGAGGATAAGCATATCTTTTGTTGCTCAACCGCTTTGTGGTTGTCTTTGCCTTTGAGCGCTCGTGATGTTAATCATCGATCGAGGTCGGGATAAGCATAATATTCATTGCTTTAATGTTTTGATCATGTCATTGTCTCTGAGTGCCCGTGATGTCAATTATGGATCGAGATTCAAGGCCGGGAGGGGGGGGGTAAACATATCATTTTTTGATTAAAAATTTTGTTGATGTCGTTGCCCTAGAGCGCTTGTGATGTCAATCATCGATCGAGTCAGTTGTAAGCATAACATTTGTTGCTTGAATGATTTGTTGATGTTGTTGCCCACGAGCACTCATGATGTCAATCATCGAACGGGGTCAAGGGTAAGCATATAATTTTCAAATTTTTCTCCTCGTAAGGTGCTCGAGTTACCTTCCTTGACGCTCAAGACAACATGCTTCCTTTTTTCGAGCTGACTCTCAATCCCAACACATTCTCATCATGGACAAGGACAAACATGAGGGTCACTGGACCAAACGGTGAAGAGAAAAGCCCAAAATTTATGTCAGAATGACTTGGGGGAGAATCAAAATGCCTTGAAGAAAGATAAATAACATGTGAATCATTTACTAGAAAAAAAAAAGAGACCTGAAGATAGCTCATGAAAAGGCTTCGTTTAAGCCCGGTCGAGTAAAATACTCTCTCCACAAGTAAGAGGAACCTTCTTCCAAGAGCAAGGCACATGGACAACCTAAATAACCAGCTTCATCCTAGTAAAAAAAACTTATCATTAGGACAAGCGTATTCCCTAGAAACGAAACAACCCCACACAAAATTTGAAGAATCCCCTAAAACGAGTTGATGTTGTCCCAAAGCAGACAAAGATTTCTTCTAAATAGTAAGAATTTCCTTCCTTGCAAGAGGCGATCCACTCGAGTCCCATGAGATCATCTCTAGACCAATAGAGGATCGATCTCCTTAAGAAACAATACCCCAAAAGGGGAGTCTCTTGGTCATTGATCGATATCTCTTATATCAAGGACCTTGTGTGACGAGCCCTCTAAACGATTTCGATATCGAACCTCGTCAAACAGAAGAAGATGCAGGAGGTAGTCTTCCATGATGCAGGGAAACAAAGAAAAAATCATACTCATATTTGACTTTCAACGTTATCTCGAATGACAAAACCTCAACGGGGGTGGATGCAAAATGGAGGATTATTAATAAACATGCTTACGAAAAATGATTAGGAACATTTCCTCTCACACGTCATCTGCAGAAACAAGCAGTCAACCAACATTTAAGGAGAAAAAAAAACACTCACGATTTTATAGCTAGGTGCCCAAACAAAAGCTTAAGCGATGTCAACATAATCACCAAAATTTTTTTTTTCTTCTTACAACTAGAGGGCATTTAAAAGACAGAAACGTTAAAAAAGTGCCCAATAACGATAGGGGTAAGTGTTAGACACCTAAACAAGTTGTCACAGAGAAATGATAACAACTAATAAGAATATCACCAGAGCCACATAATCTGAAGAAGATCATAAATACATAGAATCGATCATAAGACTGGTAAGAGACTCATTTCAAAAATAGATAAAACATTTTCATAAAACATTTACTAATTTAGATATCAGAAGAACAATCTATTTGATTTACAGGACTAGACTCAGATTAAAATCACATAAGAAAAATTCAGAAATGAAACGTTTAACAAGAGGAGCACGACCAGGGTGTTGGCTTGTAGAAGCAAGTTTTGTGTCATATCTCAACCCCCAAAAATGATCTAGAAAGTTTGATTGCATGAAGGGTGGCCTGTACTTCTCTCTCTCTCTCTCTCTCTCTCTCTCTCTCTCTCTCTCTCTCTCTCTCTCTTGCGGAGCAATTGGCGGGACTCTTTTTGACACGTCACAATATTAAATTCACAACACAGAACAGTTTCCTCAAAAAAAATAAAGGCCATGTGAAGCTACCCACGTGGACGTACGGCTTGTCCAGTCTAATCCAACAATCTTGGCCTTCATATAATCTTATCCATTAATTAATCATAAATGAATATTTGTAATTTTTTTATTATAAAAAACAGGACATTACGTGGTTAGTATTAATGTTTCTCACTTTTTAAAAGAAGCGTTATTTTAAATTTCACCTCACAAATTTTACTTCATCATCGACAACGAGACTCGAACTTAAGATCTCAGAGAGAATTCAAAGTGTTTTAATCACTTAATAAAATAATAATTTACTATTAAAATGATAATTTTTAATTAAATTGTTAATTAATCACCTACGGTCGATGTAGCTAATTTTTGAAGTTGTTCACCTATGGAGTAGTTGATCAACTACGAACCGGCCCATAACTCGTAGCTGATTTTTTGTGACGGGATCGGTCGCCGATCGGCTAAATCCTCTAGGACCCTAATCAACGTCTACGGACCAGACCCTATAGTTGTTCCTTACATGGTCGAATAAACTACAAATTTTGATCAATAGTTGATCACTACTTTTCTTGTAGTGTACGTATTGTCTAATCCAACAAATTTTGCATTGATATGGTTTTATCCATTAATTAATTATAAATGAATATTTGTAATGTGTAATTTTATTTTGGAGTATTTGATTATAGAGAGAAGAGACAGAGGTGGGTTAGGACTTTGGTGGTTGACAGAAGGAAATATGATTTGCTTTACAACTAATACTAATTAAAAATATATATGGATTTGGTGGGGTGGGAATCAAAATTAGCGGTAGAATTTTGGGAGAGATGTATTCACTAGTCCTAAGCACATGTACCATTAAGTTTAAGACCCTACCGTACTAATGGAAGTTATATTTTGTGGATCCACCGGATTCGATGCTACCTTGTTTGTGATTGTGAGTTGTGTCCTTAAGACAACTAAAAGCTCTTTTACTTCCATTGTAGAAGTCATTTTAGATTATTGATTCACATGAAAGAGTGAAATATTTGATAAAATCGTGTTGTATTTTTTTTTTAAGCAAGCATCAATTTTATTAATAGATATAGAGAAGTCCTGCATCATTGCTTCACCTTCCGTACGAGCAATCATCTGCAAGCGGATTGCGCGTCACTTAGGCATTGTCTGTACAATTAATCTGGGGACTTATCTTGGGGCCGCGTTACACTTTAAGGTTCCGTATTGACAAAGTCAACAACAAGCTTGCCATGTAGAAGAAAGATCATCTTGCAAAAGCGCAGAGAGTGGCCCTAATTGAATTGGTAACTTTACTGTGGCAAACCGTATCATGCAAACAGAGTGGCTACCGCTACTGACTCGTAGCACAAACTACACTTGCTGGATTGGTAGGCAGTATGTAGGCCTAAAAGTGTTGAAGGTTTGGGCCTTCAAAGTTCGGTCGATATGAATGCTGCTCTCCTTGGGAAAGTTTGTTAGAGCATGGTTATGGAGCCTTTCGGCTTATTGGACACTTTGTTCAGGAAAAAGTATGGGATTCATGATACTATTTTAGTCTATAGAACCCCATCTAATGCTTCTCGGGTTTGGCGAGGGGTGTGTAAATGTGCTTTCTTGTTGGAGAGGGGGTTGGTTTGGAAGATTTGAAATGGAGAGAATGTTGATTTCTTCCATGATTAATGGCTGGAAGGGTATTCGATTGCTGATTGTACGGGATTGGCTCATCCAACAAGTATGATGGTCATGAATTTTATTATGGTAGATGGCGCTTGGGATGTGTTCTTAGTCTAGAGTATTTTTCCTCTCCAAATTGCAAATCGGATCCATGAGTAGGAGTGGGGTGTATACAATTAAATGACCTTATGTGCTTGTTGCCAATTTTACAGGCGAGCTAGATCAAATGTGGACTTGGGTTCGTGCGTTAGATAACACGAATAAATGGCGTTTCCTTATTTGGTTGCACAACGTCATGGTAGGACGCACTCGGGAACACTCCAATTATGGGAATGATCCGGTGCGTATCATCTATACAGCTCCATGTGAGAATGATTTGCATATACTGTGGGCCTATGTGTTTGCCAAGTTTGTTTGGGTGCGTGTTGTCCCAGCCTCTTGGCAAGAAAGTTTTTTCATAATGAGTTTGATTCAGTGGATTGATTGTAATCTCAATTGTATGCATGTTCCAGGGGGGTCTTATAGTGGGGCAGAATTTTCGGGGCTATTGTGTGGAGTTTCTGGAAATGGCATTGTGCCAAGGCTTTTCAGCCGGATTTCACGTCGCCAAGGTATTATGTAGACATTGTTTTGAAGGAGGCAGAACCAGTGACCTTGGCGTTGTCCAAAACTACTCCTCCTCGGCTCACTTCGGTTGTGTAGGTGGCTTGGCCAAGCACTACAAGAAAACTCTGCATTTCCGACGGAATTTCCAACGGAGAATTCCGACGGAACGTTCCGTCGCAAAAATTGAAATTTTTTTTAAATTTTTTAAATAATTTATTTATATTAAATATTTAA
>JAYMTA010004511.1:0-12558 GCA_036897625.1 Pelargonium cotyledonis | reverse complement strand
TGGAAATTTTTCTGTCTTGCCCGTGATTTTTACCCTTATTATTTTGGGGGTTTTCCACGTAAATTCGGTGTCTAATTTCGCTTTCATTTTATATCCTATCTCTAAATATATGTCCATCGGGTCGTTTCGATCCTAACAATTATTTCGTTTCTTGTTTTTGAAACTGAAATTGTGGGTTTGATTGGGTCTATCGGTGTTACTTGTCGCTTGTTCTTTTTTATTTCGCTTTTCGGTGCTTTGATTTGGTCGATAATTAGTGTTTTGATTTTTCAAAGCAGTTTTTGGTTGGATCAGATTAGAACGATCCCGGTGTGGCCGTTTGGCTGTTCTCTGAGGAATAAGGGACGGTTGGGCACAATAGGAGAGCGTTGAGCAACATCAACAGGAATATGATGGGGATCCTCCGCAAGCAGTCAGCAAAAGGAGCTTGTCATAGTAATTTTCTTATACTCTGGTGTCTGCTTGATGATTGTTAAGAAAAGAGATGAAAAAGGGTTAGGCTCTAGTTGTGAATCTGAGTATTTTTAGCTAAAGCCATTTTCTTTAGGATTTTACCTTTTTCTTGGTCAAGAAATTTTGTAAAGATAAGTTACTTTACAATAATCCATAGGAGATCATTTACTGTTACGTGAAGTGGGTATACAATATATTAATCAGAGGTCCTTAAATTTATAGTTTTTTGGTACTAAAATTGATTTTTAGGTCCAGCCTATATTTAAGCGAATAAATTCCTGAGTTTAGCTTATTAGACAAGCACAATTACGCTCGTAAATTTACTTGTTGGGAAAGTAATTATATTATTAGACAGGCGGAAAGTTAACGTATTACTCTCCATTGGACCATGCATGAGGTTTGTTGAATACAAAAATCTTAGATAATAGGATAACCAGATAACTTTTCTACGATGTATCATTCTAGATTGTCTTTTGTATGAGATTTTTCCCTTGTACCAGATAACTTTTATTATTCAATAAGTTTTACACTTAAACAAATTCTTCTGAACTTTCTAGTCATTGGGTTTAGACTGTGAAATTGGCATTGAAGGACAGTAGAGGTGCTGTATAACTTTTTACTATTTGGAAAAATGTAAACAAAAACATGCAGCAAGCATGTACAGCTTGAATGTCTTCACATCTAACCAATCACTGTCTTTTGAATGTTAACTTGCAAAATTCTAGTTGCATCTCACCAAATTATATGGCACATCAATTTGATATTAATGAGAGGATGAGAGGTATCCTTATTGACCGGCTCATCTAGGTAAACAAAATTTCATTTTGACAAAAATGATGCTTAGGTGATGAGATGTAGATTTGATAACAAATCACAAACATCTTTCTTCTATTAACAGGTGCACTATAAGTTAGAATTGATGGATGAGACCTTGTATTTTACTGTCAATCTCATTGATAGATTCTTAGTAGTTCAACTAATTGTAAGGAAGAAACTCCAGCTTGTTGGAGTGACAGCCATGCTTCTTGCATGCAAGTATGAAGAAATTTCAGTTCCTGTTGTGGAAGATCTCATTCTGATTTCTGACAAAGCTTACAGCAGAGAAGAAGTTCTGGAAATGGTACACCCACGTTGATTCAATTGTGATCTTTTTCATTTCTTCCCTTGTATACAAGTTAGAAGTTGAATAAATAATATGATTCATTTTCTACTGCCTGCAGAAAAAAAGTGATGGTTAATACCCCGCAGTTTCTTTTTCTACTACATATGTGTTTATGAGATGGGTGAGCAACATTATCGGGAATACAATGGGGGATCCTCTACCTGCTATGGGTCGTATGCTTAATACCTGCTATTAAGTGTTATATATGTCAATCATAAGTTTCCCTTGCTGTTAACTACTATAATAAGCTAGTTGCTAGAGCATTTTGATTTGTGGTTTCTTTTTATAAATCTGTCTTCTTTTTTCTTTTTAATTTTCAGGTGACAGTATTTCAAGATGGACCCTAGAAACTATGGACCAAATGGTGACTACTGGGGACTTGAGCATGTTAAGTATTGTTTTCAGGTAAATTTCAATATTTCATCATCTTTATGTTGTTTAATTACATCTCTTTCTTCTCACTTTTACACAGTTTTTGGTGAGGCAATTTTAATTATGTTGATTTTGAATGTCCCAAATTACGAATGTCTCGAATACGAATGTCCCAAATCACGTATATATATCCCATATCACGAAAGTATATTCCGAGAATGTCCTAAGAATGAATATGTCCCGAAATGTCCTAAATTTAATGTGTTTTCAATCGTATATGTACAAACATGTCTCGAATCGAATGTGTTTCGATCGAATATGTTCCCAATTGAATGTGTTTCAATTGAATATGTCCTAAATTGAATAAGTTTCGATTGAATATGTCTCGAGAATGTCCCTAATTGAACGTGTTTCAATTGAATATGTCTCGAATCAAATGTGTTTCGATCGAATATGTCCCAAGAATGTCCTAAGAATGAATATGTCCAGAAAATGTCCTAAATTGAAGTGTTTCGAATCAAATACGTACTGAAAATGTCCTGTATCGAATATGAATATGTCTTAAATCGAATGCGTTCCGATCGAATATGTCCCGAGAATGTCCCGAATTGAATGTTTTGAATCAAATATGTCTCGAGAATGTCCCAAATTGTGTCTCGAGTCGAATGTGTTTCGATTGAATATGCCCCGAGAATGTCCCGAATTGAATGTGTTTCAATCGAATTGTCCCAAATCGAATGTGTTTCGATCGAATATTTCCAAAGAATGTCCTAAATTGAATATGTTTCGAATCGAATATGTCTCGATAATGTCCCGTATTGAATATGTCCCTATTCGAATATGCCCCTAGAATGTCCCGAGTTGAATATGTCTCGGATCAAATGTGTTTCGATCGAATATGTCTCGAGAATTTTCTAATTGAATATGTTTCAATCGAATATGTCTTGAATCGAATGTGTTTCAATTGAATATGTCATGAGAATGTCTCAAGAATGAATATGTCCTGAAAATGTCTTAAATTTAATGTGTTTTGAATCAAATATGTACCGAAAATGTCCTGAATTGAATGTGTTTCAATCGAACATTCTGATCGAATATGTCCGAATTAAATGTGTTTCAATCAAATTGTAACAAATTGAATGTGTTTCGATCGAGTATTTCCTTAGAATGTCCCGAATTGAATATGTTCCTATTCGAATATGCCCCTCGAATGTCCCAAATCGAATGTGTTTCGATCGAATATGTCCCTATTCGAATATGCCCCTAGAATGTCCCGTATCAAATGTGTTTCGATCGAATATGTCCCCGAGAATGTTCCTAATTGAATATGTCCCCAATTGAATGCGTTTCAATCGAATATGTTCTAAATAGAATGTTTTTCGATCAAATATTTTCCAAGAATGTCCCTAATTGAATATGTTTCGAATCAAATATGTCCCGAATCGAATGTGTTTCGATCGAATATGCCCTGAGAATGTCTCGAATCGAATATGTCATGAGAATGTCCCAAATTGAATGTGTTTTAATCGAATATGTCTCGAATCAAATATGTTTCGATCGAATATGTCCCGAGAAGGTCCCGAATTGATTATGTTTCGAATTGAATGTGTTTCGAATCAAATATGTCTTGTGAATGTCTTGTATCGAATATGTCCCGAATCAAATGTGTTTCGATCGGATATGCCTCGAGAATGTCACGTATCGAATATGTCCTTAATCGAAATGTGTTTCGATCAAATATGCCCAAGAATATCCCGAATTGAATATGTCTTGAGAATGTCCCAAATTGAATGTGTTTCAATCGAATATGTCTCGAATCGAATGTGTTTCGATTGAATATGTCCCGAGAATGTCCCGAATTGATTATGTATCGAATCGAATGTGCTTCGAATCGAATATATCCTGAATCAAATATGTCATGTGAATGTCCTGTATCGAATATGTCCCGTATCGAATGTGTTTCGATCGAATAGACGAATATGCCCCGAATCGTATGTGTTCCCAGAGAGTTCCAAATCGATTGTGTTTTGAATCGAATATGTCCCGTATTGAATGTGTTTCGATCGAATTTGTCCCGAGAATGTCCCAAATTGAAGGTGCTTCAGTCGAATATGTCTCAAATTGAACGTGTTTTGATTGAATATGTCCCGAGAATGTCATGAATTGAATATGTTTCAATTCGAATGTGTTTTGAATCGAATATGTCCCGAATCGAATGT
This sequence comes from Pelargonium cotyledonis, assembly GCA_036897625.1. Lineage (NCBI taxonomy): Eukaryota > Viridiplantae > Streptophyta > Magnoliopsida > Geraniales > Geraniaceae > Pelargonium > Pelargonium cotyledonis. The sequence goes on along the minus strand of JAYMTA010004511.1, from coordinate 8,352 downwards.
GTTTCGATCGGATATGCCCCGAGAATGTCCAGAATTGAATGTGTACCATATTGAATATGTCTCGAAAATGTCCCTAATTGAACGTGTTTCAATCGAATATGTCTCGAATCGTACGTGTTTCGATCTAATATGTCCCAAGAATGTCCTAAGAATGAATATGTCCCGAAAATGTCCTAAATTGAAGTGTTTCGAATCAAATACGTACTGAAAATGTCCTGTATCGAATATATCTCGAATCAAATATGTTTCGATCGAATATGTTTCGAATTGAACATATTCGATCGACTATGTCTCGAGAATGTCCTGAATTGAAAGTTTCGAATCAAATATGTCCTGAGAATGTCCCAAATTGTGTCCCGAATCGAATGTGTTTTGATTGAATATGTCCCGAGAATGTACCGAATTAAATATGTGTCGAGAATGTTCCTAATTGAATGTGTTTCAATCGAATATGTCTCAAATTGAATTTGTTTCGATTGAATATGTCCCTAGAATGTCCTAAGAATGAATATGTCCCAAAAATGTCCTAAATTTAATGTGTACCGAAAATGTCATGTGTCGAACATGTCTCGAATCGAATGTGTTTTGATCGAAGATGTCCCGAATCGAATATGTCCCCAATTGAATGTGTTTCAATCGAATATGTCCTAACTCAAATGTTTATTGATTGAATATGTCCCAAGAATGTCCCTAATTGAATATGTTTCGTATCGAATATGTCCCGAGTATGTCCCTATATGTCCCTAATCGAATGTGTTTCGATCGAATTTGCCCCGAGAATATCCCAAATCGAATATGTCTGGTGAATGTCCCAAATTGAATGTGTTTCAATTGAATATATCTTGAATTGTATGTGTTTCGATCGAATATGTCCCGAGAATGTCCCGAATTGATTATGTTTCAAATTAAATATATCCTGAATCAAATATGTCCTGTGAATATTCTGTATCAAATAAGTTTCTAATCGAATGTGTTTCGAGCGAATATGCCCCGAATCGTATGTGTCCCGAATCGAGTATGTCCCAAATCGATTGTGTTTTGAATCGAATATGTCCCGTATCGAATATGTCCCTAATCGAATGTGTTTCGATCGAATATGTACCGAGAATGTCCCAAATTGAATGTGTTTCAATCGAATATGTCTCGAACTGAACGTGCTTCGATCAAATAAGTCCCAAGAATGTTCCAAATTGAATATGTTTAGAATTGAATGTGTTTCGAATCAAATATGTCCTGTGAATGTCCCGTATCGAATATGTTTCGAATCGAATGTGTTTCGATCGAATATACCTCGAGAATGTCCTGAATCGAATGTGTCTTAATTTGAATATGTCCCGAGAATGTTCCTAATTGAACGTGTTTCAATCGAATATGGCTCGAATTGAATGTATTTCCATCGAATATGTCCTAAGAATGTCCTAAGAATGAATATGTCCCAATAATGTCCTAAACTGAAGCAAAAATGTCTTGTATCGAATATATCTAGAATCGAATATGTCCCAAATTGAATGTGTTTCGATCGAATATGTCTCGAGAATGTTCTGAATTTGAATATGTTTCGATTGAATATGTCCCGAGAATGTCATGAATTGAATATGTGTCGAATCGAATGTTTTTCGAATCGAATATGTCTCGTATCGAATATGACCAGAATGTAACGAATCGAATGTATCCCTAATTGAATTTGTTTCAATCAAATACGTCTCGAATCGAATGTGTTTCGATTGAATATGTTCCGAGAATGTCATAAGAATGAATATGTCCTGAAAATGTTCTAAATTTAATGTTTGTTCTGAATCACGAATGACCCGATTAACGAATGTCCTACGATTACCTCTAATCACGAATGTCCCGAGTCACTAATGTCTTAATCACAAATGTCCCGATTACGAATATCCCGATTATGATGTCTCGAATTAAGAATGACTCAGATACGTATAAAAATCTAATTGAACTGGTCCTAAACTGTTATTCATAATTTTCATAGGTTGTTATGAAACAACTTCAAATACAAAAGGTACCATTGCATTCATTGGTAACCATGTGATCATTTATTTTCTGTACCTCTTACATTGTTGCATATACATCCTTTGGTTTGCAGGCTTAGAATATCAGACTCGAAGAAAGTAAAAAAAATAGGACGAATAGGATGTGGTTAGGTTGAAGAAAGAGAAGGTTCAGAGTGATATCGATATTTCATTACTAAAACTAGAAGTAGACATGACTAAAAAGACTCTTGAAAATAGCCGCAGATTATTCAAGTTCAATAAGGTTTTTAGCTCTACGGCTACTCAAGGTTTACTTTTCTTGCCAAGTCAAATAGAACACTTTAAAGTTATCTGTTGAAATTTACATCATATTTTACTCTGCATAATATGACAAGAAAAGTACGTAGTTCTGATCCTTCACTAATTTATAACAATATTATATGCTGGCAGATGAGGTATTCATAGATACACAACCATTAATTAGGTATGTTCTTGATGGATATGTTTGTATCTTTGCCTATGGTCAAACTGGTTCAGGGAAGATGTATACAATGGTATGTAACTTATCTTTAGTTTCCTGTAGCATTTGTTAAGTTTTGCAATTATATCTTATGCATTTTTCTTACTGTATTTGTCCTAGAGTGGACCTAATATATCATTGAGTGTTAAATAATCTATTAATTCCAAATATCGCAAAACAGGAGAAGCTCCATTTTATATGAAATTGGAGTCCAAATGGTGGAGATGTACAATGAACAAGTCCGTGATCTTTGCTAATATCCAAGGTAACCGATATTAGCGAAGGTGGTTTTGGCCCTATAGGCACAAACTTCCGCTGATTGGGCCAATAGGCAACATGAGTATAATGCATGGGGGATTCTTCGCGAACTGTCAACAAAAGGAGCTTGTTAGAGTAATTTTCTTAAACCCTAGTGTTTTCTTGATGATGGTTAAGAAAATAGATGAAAAGGGTTAGGTTCTAATATTTAGTTAAGTATAGAGCATTCTTAATTAAAGCCTTTTTCTTTAGATAAGCTATTTCACAATAATCATAGGAGATCATTTACTGTTACTTGAAGTAGCTATAAAATTATATTAATCAGAGGTCCCTTAAATTTATAGCTTTTCTTTTTATTTACTAAAATTTATTTTTAAGCCCAGCCTATGTTTAAGGGATAAATTCTAGAGTTTAGTTTATTAGACATACACAATTACGCTCGTAAATTTATTTGTTGGAAAAGTAATTATATTTTTGCTAGTTTTTTATTTTCAAGACAGTCCCCATGCATGAAGTATTGATGACTGTTAGTATTAATTGCAGCAAATCTAGTACTTAGTATAAATTTTTTGTTTTTATGTCGACTTGGGTTGTGACCAAATAATGGGTCCAGTTTTTTGAATTGATTCTTTTAGGTTCACTAGAAGTCCCAAAAATTTAAGTCTTGTTTATTTACTTCTTCTTTATTTCTGCTTTTTATGTTTCACTTTAGAAAACAAAGAATCTCTGATAAGAACCAACCTATCCCTCTTCAAATGGTCTTATGATTGTATAGTTTGTCCTTGTGCTGAGTTTTTGGTATGGTGCATTTTGTGCTGTTCAGATGAATTCCTGCTCATCAGATGGCTACTAAGCTGCAACATAAACCCGAGGTACCATAATATTGTACACTGCAAAGAAAATTTTACATACATGATTGCTATTTAGGTATATGAGGATAAATTGTTAAGATTGTGTTCATGGTTAATGCAACAGGGAACTAAGAATCTTGTCCCAGCTATGCCAAATCCAAGTAAGTCAGAAGACTGGACCATCATAGACTTCGTAGACTATAAGGCATCTAATCACAATAATGTGCCAATGTTTGTACAACACACAGAATCAATGATGGAGGACAATGATCACATGGTATTGGTAACCCTAGCTCCTAATGATCTAAAATTTGTAATACTAGGAACTTTCAGAGAAATTGGTGCATGTGTTGCCAATTTGAATTAGCTAAATCCTAATGCTGAAAAATTGGATTTTTATTAGTGAAGGTGGTTTCGGCCTTGTTGGTAACAAGCTTCCGCTGATTGGACACTATAGGAGAGCGTTGTGCGACATCAACGTGAATATAATGAGGGATCCTCCGCGAGCTGTCAACAAAAGAAGCATGTCAAAGTAATTTTCTTAAACCTAGTGTTTGCTTGATGGTTTTTTTTGTTGTTGAGGAATTCTGTTTGTTGATTGTTAAGAAAAGAGATGAAAAGGGTTTGGAAAAAATATAAACTTTGTGTTTTTATGCCGATTTTGTGTGTAACCAAATGATGCGTTTAGCTAGGTTCACTAGAAGTCCCCATTAATTTAAGTCTCTTGCTACTGTTGAAGTGGGTAAATGTCACACATCGGATAAATATAAAGATGCATGAAAGGTTAAATATAATGGTGCAAGTGAAACCCCACTAATAAGGTTGACCTTTTAGTATGGGAAGCTCAAACCATTATATTTAACCCATTATTCAAATTTAACAACTACAATATTGTGATGGTGACTATGGGGGACTTGAGCATGTTAAGTATTGTTTTAGGTATATTTTGATATTTCTTCATCTTTATGTTGTTTAATTATACATCTTTTCACTCTTACTCAGATTTTGCTGAAGCAATTTTAATTATGTTGATTATGATGGTGATTTTTTTTCTTCTCAATATCTACTAACATTATGTATTTACTATTTTAGCATTATACATCTGCGGACATATGCATGAGTACATTCAAAGCCCCTCTTGATCCAAGCACTGCATTAGGAGCTTTCTCTAGACACAATTACTCAGAGGTAATTTTGGATCTTGCATATACAGCATTTTCGTTGGATGATTGGAAATTTCATAATCCAGCTATGATAAGTATGTCCCGAATTACAGATGTCTAATATACGAATGTCCCGAATTACAAATGTCCGAATTAGAATGTCCCGAAATACGAATGTCCCGAATATGAATGTTTGAATTACGGATGTCCTTGTCCCGAATACAAATGTCCCTATCCCGAATACGAATATCCCGAATTAGTCCGAAATACGAATGACTCGAGTACGAATGTTCTATATACTAATATCCCGAATGCAAATGTCCGAATTACGAATGCCTTTGTCCCGAATACGAATGTCTGAATTATGAATGTTCCTATTCCGAATACTATTGTCCCGAATTATGAATGTCTGAAATACGAATAACCCTATCTCGAATATGAATGTCCCGAATTTGAATGTCTCGAATGCGTATGTCCCGAATTACGAATGTTCCGAATTAAGATTGTCCCAATTACGAACGTCCCGAATACAAATGTCCGAATTACGAATGTTTCTGTCCCAAATACGAATGTCTGAATTACGAAGAATGTTCCTATATATCCTGAATACTATTGTCCCAAATTATGAATGTCCGAAATACGAATAACTTGAGTACGAATGTCGATGTCTCGAATTTGAATGTCCCGAATTACAAATGTTTCGAATTAAGAATGTCCCCATTACAAATTTCCCGAATACGAATGTCCCGAATTATGAATGTCCCGAATTACGAATAACCCGAGTACGAATGTCCGAATTACGAAAAAGTCCCAATTACGAAAGTCCCAAATTCGAATGTCCCAATTACGAATATCCCGAATACGAATGTCTGAATTATGAATGTTCCGAATTACGAAAGTCCAGCATAAGAAAGACTCGATTAGAAATGTCCCGAATACGAAAGTTCTGAATTACGAAAGTCCCGTTATACGAAAGTCCCGAATACATATGTCCCGAATACGAATGTCTAAATTACGAATATCTGTTTACGAATGTCCCGAATACGAATATCCATATACGAATGTCTCGAATTACGAATGTTTCGAATACAAATTTCCCAGATTACGAATCCCCCAAATACAAAAGTCCCCATTACGAATGTCTTGAATATGAATGTCCTAATTTACAAATGTTCAAATCACGAATGTTTGAATGATGAATGTCCCGAATACAAAATTCCCAATTACGAATGTCCCGAATTACGAATTTCCCAAGTTACGAATGTCCCGAAGTACGAACGGCTTGTTTACGAATGTCTTAAATATGAATGTCCTGAAGGAAGCAGAGGAAGCTATGAAATAAAATTCAGCATTCAAAGCCAGAGTGAAGGAAAATAATTAGTAAAAATGCAGTTTGTCTCTGTTTAACCATAGACTCCAACAGGCATAAATGAAAATAATGTTCCAATGAACCAAGAAAGGGGAATTTTGTCATCAAGCCTACAAATGGATAATATATGCAGAGAGAAACAAATATTAATAACGGTTTATTGGACGAGACTATCAACCACTTAATAAGAACAATGAGGTGATGACACCTCGTCAATTAACATCATGAATCCATTTATCATTATATATATATATAATGAATCAAGTAGAAAATTTTAAAATATATGCAAATTGCAGCATATTTTATACACAAAATTACAGAGTTAGACCTTGTAATTAACAACTGGATTAGAATAATGAAGCTACGACAACATGTTTGCATATTATATAAAGTAATATATTTTGGATATGATTATGGATCACCACCCCTTAATATTTATTAAGTAATATATTTGTGCAGATAATTTGCTGGTATTTTTGAGGTTGTTTTGGCAACATGGTACAAAAATTCTTTATTTTCTGTTTTTATGATTTGCATGATTTTTGCCATTAAAAAACCGTCAAAATTAAGTAAACGGACTTTTATAATATATAATAATAAAAACAAGTAAACGGAATTAAGATCAGCTTTTGCTTATATTTCTCAAGACCATCTACAAAGGGGTGTAATGAAAGTGTATGCATAATACATGATTATTTTTAATATTTATCAAAGATATTATTCAAACTAAACTCAATCGAACCGCTATTACACTTGTTAAAGTATATATAACTATTATAAAGTTGAGTATAATAAATATTATGGAGATCTCGATGATGTACAACTCAACCATGGAAAGCTTCTATTGCCTCCACTACAGTTAGCTAGCTCCCACAAGGAGCTCCAAGGCTCCCAAGTAGAACCACAACACTCAACTCTCAGAAAGAGCACAAAGAACCCTAAAGAAAGCCCGTTTCTATATATGATTATAGGTCCCTCTCCCGCGATCACGAAGCTCGTTCTGCTTAGGGTCGTGACATTCATACCTTGAAAAGATCTAGGCACGCGCTCCTCGCCTAGCTGGCCGTCCGTTGTGTCATCCGCTTGAGCGCCCATCGTACGAAAGAACTAAACCTCACAAAGATATCCTCACCACAGGGATAGCTCGCCATCTCTCCTTTGCACGTATACGAATGCATAGAGGAGAGCTCTGCATATTTCCTCAAAACCTAGCTCTTATAAGGAACTCTATAATTGTCAACCTCAATTTGTCAGACCAAGACTCCTAACTTCTCCAAAGTCGCCTCTGAAACTCCTCGTCTCACCAAGTTACACGAATATTTCATGTCGCCCAAAACCTAGCTAGAACTATAAGACCTGAAGCAAATTCACATCACCGACAACCAATAACAGGATGATATATGACAAGAATGGTTGTAAATAAAAATACTAGTATCTTGGTTGGAGGAAGAGAAACACAATTTACATAAGAGTTTTTTTTTTTCTTTCTCTAGAAACATTCTCCAAAGTCATCACAAGGGATGTGCATGTGACTCCAATTTACCAATTAAAATTCTTAATCTTATGTTCGAACTTAAAACATTTCTAAATCAATCATTCTAATATATGGGCAAGATCCACAACAATACATTCTAGTGTGCCAAAGCAGATAGAATCGAAATAAACCCATCCATCTTCATTATTAATTAGCCTTAAACACTTTCATTAAACATACTAAATATACATGCAAAAAAAAAAAAAAGTGTCAACAATCCTCGAAAACACAATTCAATAGTACAATCCAACCAATACACATTTCAGTTGTTGCTCAATTATTCTTCCGTTGATATTCACATATACTTATTAATTTGAATGAATGAAAATAAGAAGCAATCATGCACCATAAGACTTCAACAAAGTCAACGGATCAGCGCCAGCTCAGCTGACTCCGCCCGGTTCAATTTCCTACAATCGACTCGCCGGCGGCGACGATGATCCCAAGCTCTTCGCAATCTCACGGAGCAAGAACTTCTGAATCTTTCCGGTCGACGTCTTCGGCAACTCTTCCTTAAATACCACCGTCCTCGGCACCATGAATTGCGGCATATTAGCTCTACAGTACTCTATAATCTCCTCCGCCGTCGGCTTCCGAGTCAACCCACTCTTCAGGCTCACAAACGCGCACGGTGTCTCTCCCCAGAACTCGTCCGGCCGCGCCACCACC
>JAYMTA010004510.1:0-12566 GCA_036897625.1 Pelargonium cotyledonis | reverse complement strand
TTCACTCACGCAACCTGTGTTACGAACTGCACAATGTTCCCAAGAATGTTGAGCGGGATCGAACGCAAACGTTATTTCTACTCATGCAGCCTGTTTTATCAATTGAACCGTTGCCTTCGGGTATTTTGTTTCATTTTTTATTACTTATAGCAGTTAGTGTTTGTATTGATTTAGGCAAGAGCCTGAGAAATAGAATGGCATTAATGATCAAAATGGAATGAGAAGTCAGGTTTGGGCATCAGAAGTGTGCAGAAAATTATGGCTTTGTTTATTTCCATATTTTTTCAGATTTTATGCAGATCTGTCTCCTTCCTCTCTCCATTAATGGAGTCAAGGACACAACACCTTAATTTGCCCAACCAACCACCAACCACCATTTTATACCCAAAACAATATAATACGATGCAATAAACACGACACGTTTAGTAACCGTGTTCAAAACCAAAAGGCTGCTTTGGCATTATATACTATTTTATGGGATGAAGGAAGCAAAAGCAAATATTATACACTCAAAAAGTTGGAACAAACACATGCAGAGTTCAAAAATGGATAGAATACAGTTCAAAATTTTTGCACACCGAATGGGGCGCGCAAATGTCATTGCGTTGTGCGCATCTTTCTCTCATTCGGTTTCTTTATCTGGTCCCATGTACAAGGTGTAACACACCGAACCCATGATTAGAAAACATCCCACAAGTCGCCCGACAGTAACAGCTACCATTGAAGAAGCCATTCTCCACAATAATGACAGCACAGCCTGTATCCCGAATGAAAGCAAAATGATATATGAATGTTACGGCTAACAAGAAGCGTATTTAGCATAAATCAGGTTCATATAGCATACAATAACCGAATAACTTTCTTTTCTCATATCAAGCCATTTTCAAGGAACACACATGTTCCAATCTCATGGATACTAAGCACAAGTCACGAGGAAAGTCAAGTAACTGAAAGTTATCGGTAACATACTATAAACATTTGGAATGGTCAAGAAACATGCTCGTAGACAGTCGTGATACTCTCAAGTGAGGATATTAACTTGAATCTATGACCAGCATATGTTCCCTAGGCCTTAACCCTAAGGCTACTTTGAATCTGATGTTCATGCATTAGTAAACGAGATTTAAAGTTTATTCTACCACAAAATATTGTGCTTCTGAAGGTTGACGGAAGCCAAATAGCCAACAGATATATATGTAAAGGAAACAAGGCAGAGCGAGAACGGTACCTCTATGTACAGGATATTTACAACTTTACTTGTTTTTTCCAGCTGAAGTCCACGTGCTAAAAATAGCTGCAGCAGAGAAGATATGTAATGTTGCTTCCACCATTATATAATGTTGCTCAGTAATTTTATATTTATACAACGTAGGACACTTTATTACCACTTCAACGATTCATAAATTTTCCTATTTCTTAATAACAATATAATGACAAATATCATTCTTGAATTGTCCCATTGACAATGATGAACTGAAGAACATGCCAAGGGAAATATGAATATGACCATCAAATTCAGGGGACCACCAGAGAGGCCCGTGTAGTTCAGGACAATACCTCTGCGAAGAATGCCAGAACAGCTAGTACAAGCATAATACAAAATGAATAAAAGCTTGGCAGCACCAAGTCCTGCACCATAAATTCACAAGGAACATTCAAAAGATATAATACAAAAGCTTGTGCATTTAAATTCAAGATCACGAGGGTTAAATCAAAGCTACATCGTCAATTCTGAAGTTTTCACAAACTCTAGTTTGGTTGAGAAACTCATGTGAAACATATTATTAAGTCTAAGGTTAATAAACCAGACACAAAACTTCATGTCGTTGAGTCAATAACAGAAAGTTTATTGTGGTAAATAATGACATAAATCACCGGGAGGAAGGATGGTTTAAAACAATTGTTTACAGTTGCTACCATGCAACACACTCACCTCCAATGCCAATGCACATATTCCTGCAGCAGGGCTAGCCAGTACACCAAATGAAAAGACAGTAAGCCTGAGCAAAGTGCAGTGAAAAATATAAGATCGATTCAGTAGTAGTTTATAACGATAATCTCCTCAGTTTCTCTCTAATAAAAGATAAAAGTTGTGTTGTTGCTCAAATGATACAATGGCGTAGTAACATAGAACACAAAAATAAGTATCTTTGTATACAAGGAAAAGATACAAATATGTATTGCCGAGACAAGAAGAACATTATTATAGTGAGTTATTAAACAAACAAAAAGAAATTGAAGCAAGATATTTGAAAACACAATGGGGATAATGTTTTTAGTCGTGATCAGTGACACCATTTCATTTCCTTATCCTCACAAACACATGTATATAAATGGAGCAAAACATACATAGGTTGATCAGATGCTTTAGCTCCAGCTTTTATTAGGCAATAGTTTACTCCACCAGTTATTGATGAAAATAAACCAAGTAAGACAGCATATATGTCGTGGCTTCCCTTATTTGTTCTTCCTCCTGCATAAGTCCATTATTAATAACATATTATCCATGAAAGAGAAATAGAAATGAATATAAAAACACATCAACTTGTCAAAAATAGATCTCTGGACTTTTCCTTCACCCTCTGTCAAAGAAAGTTACAAGGTACTCTTTCAATTCTACACTGGAAACAAATAAGCATATATGTTGGTTTTACCATGAAAGAGACAATTTAGTTGACTGACTACTTGGTGGACAAAGCACAAAATAGCGGAAACTGCTTAACGCATGAGATAGCAACAAACACGACTTATTACATTATCATTACAACAACAATGAAAATCAAGTAATGCACACCCGAAAAGAGCAGGTACAACTTAAGGCATGAGATAACATAGAGATGTTTTAATTTATCATAGTTGAAAAATCCATATAAGGTTACAGACAAATTCTTACACATCAAATACATCCACTCAATAATTAGTTTAGAAGGTTCTGTTAACTCACATCTGTACCTTGAGTAGTAAGAGCCTGTCGGAATATAAAGAGCACGCCAAAGAAACTGAAAGCCAAGCCTGTTCAACAGGAGATGGTTAAAAACAGTCACTTGCTGCTTTATACATGTCATGATAGTTCAAATTTATACAGGACATAAAATGTGAAAAATATTATTTATGAGAACAAAACTTTTATAAACATTGCTAATATAAACATTAAATAATTTATGGATGCATCATTTGCTTACAGGCAGCATTGCTTGAACTTTTAAGATAACAGGAAAGAATCAACATAAAATTCTAGCATACCTCCAATGTCTTGAATTTTCAACTTCTCTTGCAAAATCATTGTTGCCATGATTGAAGCCATAATTGGGGTTGTTAAACTTAGAACTACTGCCTGTGATAAAGGTGCCATCTGGATGCTGAAAGGATTTGAGTAAATTCAAGTTCTGAAAAAATGAAACTACATGATATGGGCTGGAAAGCTCACAGGCACATTGGCATATATATAGACAACATAATAGTTGCATCTTACAAGTTCACAACTAGTTCATACTAAGATATCGATTACAAAAAATGGCACGTGTTAAAAATATTTAGATAAAAAATCTAGTGTCTTTAGGCTGTAGCTGTATTCAGACATGCATTTGTCAAAAATAAATACCCCTCTGTCCCAAAATGCGATTTTTATCTTGCATTTTTCTTCCAAAATGAGTGTCATCTATCTTTTTTGCAAAGTTGGCTATGCATGAATTACCAATAGCAACCCTATAATAAGTTGGCATCCCTTGAGTTTGTTACAACACATGCCATGGGGATACAAGAAGATATGTACAACACTAACTTCTAGAAATCGAGGCACTCATTTTGGGACAGAGGGAGTGTAAAAATAATAGTTACATGTTTTAAGGGACAAGAATGTAAAGTGCCACTTACCAATAAACAAAACTCAATAAAGAGAGAAATCCCATTATGGCTCTTAAAGACAATACATTCCTAGCTTGAGTTGGCCCAAAAACTGGGTGTCCACTTCTTCTCAACCACCAATATGAGAATATCAAGAAAACTGTATATCTTGTAAATGCAGTTTCAAGCAAAGGAATAGACTGAGCTGCCATTGCAAAATTCATATTAAAAAAGAAAAAGAAATAGAGCATTAGACTTGTTACTGAAAGATTGTAATCAAGAATGAAAGTATAAATAGGTTGAACTATGGAGTATTGTGTTCTATAATCCTCGAAAAATGAGAATGAACTTGCAATATTTAAGTTTTGAAAAAACTTGAACATTATACAGCAAGGAATGATGAAATATCATTTAATGTACCTTATGTACCAAATTTGCAAATGAAATTATGAAACCCACACTACCATAGAAAAGCTCAGGTTACATACACTAAAGTAAGTTGCACCATCCCCTGACTGCCAAGCTCACACGAGGCTTAGATTTAGCTCTAGATTAATGAAGAACTACAATTTTTTATGTAGTCGTAAAACACTGAGATACTCAACCATACACACAGACTCAATTTAATATGAATTAGAATACAGAACTTACGAACCAGCAAAAGCGTCTGAAACAACTTCCATCACAAAGTAGATTACAGCTGAGAAGGCCATACACAGTAGACCAGAGTATCTGGAACCACTCCAAACCAAAAACATATAAAGGGTGAAAGGAGATGTATCGGTTTCATCATATTTTGTTACTTGCTCCTGCAAATAGATAACCCAGTAACCCAATTACAATTAACATCATCTTAAGTAACAAAAATATAACTTCTGAGCTAGCCAACTAGTTTTCTTTTTCACATTACATCAACATCTACAACCAAACCAAACCAAGGAACACCGCCAGTTACTATGAAGGGCACTAGTTCCTGGTTGACCTATCCTTTCCGCTCCAAAATTGCACCTGAGTGTTTAATTGCAGCTAACTCTACATTTCACATCTGTTGTTCTAGAAAACACACATGAATCTAATTATGCAGAACTCATCAGAACCATTTCAAAATCATTGTTTCATTTTTCACTCACATATGTGAAACCTTTTTGAGCATTTTCCTTTCTATAATAACAGACAAGCTTCGAATTTCTCTTCCTCATTTTTAGTTATCATTTTCACATTCCATCCATGTCTAGTTATCTACAACCAAACCACGGAACACGCCAGTTACTATGAAGGGCACTAGTTCCTAGATGACCTACCCTTTCTGCTCCAAAATTTCACCTGAATGTTAACTACAGCTAACTCTATATTTCACATTTGTTGTTTTTGTTAACATCTGAATCTAACTGCGCAGAACTCATCAGCTGAGTTCAAAAGAACTATTTCAGTAATTTTACTTATAAACTCACTGTTCAGACTTATTGAGCATTTTCCTTTCACCAATGACGGTCCAGCTTCAAATCTCTCTTCCTTATTTTTCAATCAAACCAAACAAAGCCTAACATGCAACAAATCTGACAACTCATCCAGATTCCACTACAACTCCACCCTCACTAACTCTAACCAATAACCACCTACTAACAGAACAAAGACCCAATTTCAACAGAAAACCTTATAACCAATCAGAGAACACTAAAAACAAATTTACAATCCGGCTGAAACTATATTTCACATTTGTTACTATCATGGGAGCCATAACTTACAGAATCACTGAGAAATTCTCAGTTTTAACATAGAAACGGAACCTTAACTTACCAGCTCAAATGAAACTACACATAACTAAAACAGCCAAGATTCAAATTTCACTTCCTCATTTTTCTATGGAACCAAACACAGCCTAACATGTAACAAATCTGACAAATAATTCACGATTCAGCTCAAATGGAAATGGAGAGAACAAGTCAACAAACCCTAGGTTGCCGGCGGGAGTAGGGGACGGAGAAGATGTTGAACTTAGGCTTCTTCTCATGTTGGATCAAGAGAGGAGCAATCTCCTCGGAAGAAGCAACAGAGCCACTGTCCTCCGAGTCTGAGACTGAGACCGAGACTGAGGCTGAGCACGGCGTCAGCTCCACCACATGATCTCCCCCCCAACCCCCCGCAGCAGACGCCATAAACAAGAAAAAAAAACTACCTCCGCCGAGCCGAAACTGACCGAACCGGCCGATATTGGATCCGATTTAAAGTGCTCTGTGCAGATCACATTAAAGCTGCCATAGGATTCATCGCGAGATTGAAGGTTTTTTATTTTTTTTTCCAAGTTCAGTGACGGTGACGTGTCAATGGTCGAGCGGCTGTGCAGACGTGGCATCTGGGGTGTGGGGCCCACTGGTTGGTGGATCCGGAATCTTTGTAGTCCAATTAATGAGCAGTGATTATGGACGGCTGAGATTGCCTGTCAAAATTGTGTAATTATTGTAGGAAGTTAACCGTTGAAAAGTGCGCTTCTTTTTCTGCTTATATCACCCGTTCGTCCGCACACTCGTAGTTGACACTTTTAATTCATTGTATCGTATCTAGACTATTTTTTTTTTATAACATGAATTCTTGAGCGGGTTCACATACTAGCGGTTGACAATTTTAAGTCGTTTCATTATACTCAAACCATTCATCTCTCCCCGTGGATTCGATGAGCTCTGCACCTCCAACAATGCATTGTTGTTTTGAATCATTAACTCATTTTTTTTATTTTACTTTGATTTTAATTTGGAGTCCATTAAAGTTGAATTCAGAAAGGAGAGGATCAACATATTGTCTTTAATAGATACAATATGTACAAAAACGGCAGGGGGGTTTCGTGCCGAATAACAGAGTTATACAAAGAACCTAGTATCTTGTAAGGACCCTAAATATTTCTGATCTACACAGCTACAAATCTTCAGGGGATGTAAACATTTTGCAGTTGAACAGCAGATACTTCATTTTCTTTCGAGAAAAGGAGCAGAATGTTGTCACTTACCCTTTATTCGCATGTTTGGGTTTAGTGACATTTCGATTTCCTCAAGAGACCGGCCTTTGGTTTCAACTATGAAAAAATAAGCAAAAACTGCAGACAGCATGGAAACGCTGCCAAAGCCGGCATAAACTGGCGCAACTCCTAATTTATCCACCAACTCGAGGAAGAACAGACCAACCAAGAAATTGCAAATCTAAATCAGAAAAAGACATGTACGAGGTTTCAAAGTGAATTCCAAGGCTGCATCGTAGACAAGAAGGGGAGCTTTCTTGCAATACTTACCCAATGGGTACAAAAACTGAATCCCATGATCTTTCCGCGTGTCCTGTTGCTGCTAAGCTCGGGAATAATAAGACCGGTAACTGGGCCAGCTCCAATCGCAAAAGAAAATATGTACCTATATCACCAGACACCAAGCGGCATTACTAGAGTCCTATAAGCACTATAATGCAAGATGTATGAGAGTGACAGATTAGTCTAATAATGTTAGCGAAAATTCAGACAATCAGACACTATGGTTAGCTTATCTTTCACGACATTGAAAGAGTCGAGAACTGAGGTGCTATAGAATAGGGAAATAAATATTAATAGAGGCACTACCATCTGTTCCCAATATGAATAGAACATACAATCTTCGAAAAAATTCCTCTATGTTTGTGTGTAGGTGGGTGTGGGTGTATCGTGTCTGGACACACTCATCGGCCAAGCAGATTTGAGCCAGGTGCACAGGTTGTTATGCTTTAGCTATTCAAGCATCAAATTTCAGCAAGGACCTGTATCAAGTGTGACTGCTTCCAAAATATGCTAAACAAATCGAGCATGGCTCATGTGAGGTTCCAATCATTTGGAACCCACATTATTTTTCACAAAAACAAGGGGGACAGGTCAGATCATCACCAAATGAATATTGTGCAGTGAAGAAAACAGATACTTACAGGACAGTTCCGAGAATTGATAAGTTGTTACTGAGACCTTCATCTAATGGAAAACTGATAGCATAAACTGCAAGGAACATTGATATTGCCTGTAGAAAGTAAAAGAAAAGACCACACGGCTGAAGAGGTTAGCAAATAACTCATCGGAACATCTTGAAAATAAGTATTAATAGAAATGTGAAGATAAAAAACAATGTTTTCCCGTGTGCAACTCGTAGAAAACCTCTTTTTCATATCAACATAGTGAAATTGAAACCTCCTTTCCTAACTTTGTACTCTCATTTATCTTTACGGGTTTCTACAGTCTATACTTGCACGTTTTCCCCTGTTGTTGGCTCAACTTTTGAAAAGATTTTGACACAAACTCACCATTCCGATGTAACTGCCAATTAAGAGTTTCCTTCTCCCTTGCTTATCAATCAAGTATAATGCAGTGACCGCACCTGGAGGTGATCGGCAGTTAACAAAAGTGACGGGCTGTTTCAAACAAGAAATCAAATGACACAGATATAGATATATCCGTAAATATCAGATCTCAAACCTGCAAAGTTGGTAAGTCCAATATACAAGCTTGCTAAAGCACCACTTGTGATTCCAACATCTTGAAATGTCAATGATGAAAAATAAAGAACTCCGTTTATACCAGCAAATTGTTGGAGTACAAAAAGAGAACCTCCAATTAGAGCAACTGCCACCACACAGAAACACGACAGTGAATATTGGCAAATCTTGCAGTTGCATTCTCTTCAATAAAAATGCCTCGAACATGGAACTGAAAAAGACCTTTATACAACCTCTTGAGTGTGGTTCCTCCAGGAGTTCCGACCATCTGCTATCCAAATCACTACCATCATTTTTCATGACGGACTGAAAATCTTCAATTGCTTTTTCGACTTCAGATGCTCCCCAAAGATTGCGTATGATTTCCTTAGCATCATTCAGTCTCCCGACCTTAAAAATGTACACGGCACTTAAGAAAAGTCACCAAGAAAGGAGATGGTAAATGCTTGTGTATAGCAGAAAAAAAGAATCTTACTTTACATAGCCAGCGCGGGCTCTCTACTGCAAACTGCATGCCAAGTATAAGAACAAATCCAGGGGCACTTGCTATATAGAGCATTGTCCTCCACCTGAAAGGCGTGATTTATCTATATCAACAGCCCCAAAGAGTACTATATAAATCATCCACATAATCAATAGAAGAGTAATAATTTAAAGACCTCAACTATTTCCACCGATTATCCTCCCACTCAAGTTTTATGTCACTCAAATTCTAATGAGTGCCATCATTATTATCAGACAAGAAATACCGAAGTATGCAGATAAGTATAATACATGGGAAAAGACAATAGTGTCACTCATAATCTTAACCCCACAAACCAACAAAATATAGAAAGGAAAAGAAGCAAACCAATGTGGATCACTTTCTGAAGGAATTCCAAGAAAAAGGGACGTAATAATCCCAATGCACGTGCCAATTTGACACAAGGTTCCCAATGAACCCCTATATTTTGTTGGCGCAACCTACAAGGTCCACAAAAATAAAGATGACGAGCAAGTACAAAGTACTAAAAGAAGAGGTTAACAGGAACAACGTTTCTCAACTGATGTTTTCAGCAATATCCACTCTCTTCATATCGAGCAGATACACATCCTTAACCAAGGTTATTAGAAAATCTTTCATTTGTTACTTATCTGATAAAATACAACATTGAATAAAGAAAAAATACAACAAATAGACATCCTGCCCCAGCCCCACTTGACAGTCTCTTCAGAATAAGCAATTCTCTATGACAAACATATGCATTAATCTAGTTAACATGTTGTAGGGTATAACTTAAGAAAACAAATTTGAACGTATAAATGAGTAAAGAGCTCAAAAGATATAAAGCCGCACCTCTGAAATGTAAATTGGAACAAGGACAGTGTTCACACCTATGCCAAGGCCAACGAGAAATCTCCCCAAAAGTATTTCATTTAAAGAATGAGCCTGTGCACTGCAGCACACATTGAGTCAAACGTAAAGACATAAAAATATATGTTGACTCGATTAAACTACAATGGACGCAAATAGTGGGGCATTAACATAAAATAGAATTAATATTATTACATATAAATATTAGAAGTGGAAAACAATTCTGAATTGTTATAAACTGAACCAGACATCAAAAAATGTGGTCCAACATAAAAGATGTTACAGTGGGTGTAAGTTAGGGGCATCAGCAAAGTTACAGTGCTGAAAGTGACTGGTATGTAACACCTATAGATGGGAACAGAACTGAGATAGTGAGTTTGTTTTCCTACCAGCTTCATGAAACATACATATAAAGTTGTATTAATAATCACCACACAAAAATATTGTTTTAATCGATCAGGAAATTAAAACACATGTGTCATGTTTTTTAGCTTACGTGCTTGAGGAGCAAATACATGCAATAAAGTTGACAAGACTAAAACACGTTCAAAATACAAATGAAGGAAATGCATGCTAAGATGCATGCAATGTTCAAATGTTTTTATTAAGCAATATTGTGATGCTAAGCATTTGTTATGCGGGCTAGTATAGAGAGCGGAAAATAAAGGAGGTCAAGGATCGCATGTAATAACCTACATGTATTCCACATTTCGAGTTTTAAAATCTTGAAAAAAGAGAGTTAACAGCATGAGAAACTTATTTTAATTTTCTTGGTTATTTTACCACTTCAACAGTTCAACTAAACCCAATTTATTTCTCAATTACAAGGACAAACCAACCCCATATTATTGATAAGATGAAATTTAACTCCAGTGGTGGGCATTGAAATACTGTTAACTACAATCATTTGATCAGAAATGTTTAAGAAATACGACCTTAAAATTGCACCGAGGATCAGTGGTATTGTGTCAATTTGAAATGTACGTTGGAAGCCAAGTTTATCAACCAATGGACCAGAGCCTATGCTTCCAACAAATGCTCCAGCAATAAATATGCTCACCACAACTCCCTCAAGAATTGAGTTCCCTTCAAAACCCAGCTCTCGTGCAACAGAAACAATAGGACCATTCATCACTCTGCAAAACAAGTCATATAATAAACACTCGCTCACCGACCATCCATTTTCTAATGATTCATCTTATTTGGTATAATGTATACAACTTAAATTGGCAGTAACCTTCTGAGTTCACATTGCTTGAGCACAAAACAATCATACAGAGATTTAACCATAACCCATAAGCCCTTCTGTTCATGACAAACTAAACAAATGTAATAATCAAAGACAAACCAAAACCTTAAAATTATCATTTTTTATACGTCTAACACCATCCTTAGCCTTACCCTCCACTTCATTATTGACTAAAACAATGGAAAAGTGTGAAGTAAAATGAGGTCAATAAGCTAGATGGTTGATCAGCCATTTTTTTCCTCCAAAAGAACACCTATTTAGCATTGTAAGTATCATCTTTTCTCTCTCCCTCTCCCCCAACCCCATTATCCTCAAATGATAAAATAAAATGATAAATGTCACTCCCACCGGAGTGTCATGTTTCTCTCCTATTTTTATCCCAAACCGAGTGTCCTCATCCATTATAAGAAGTTAGTAATGCATAGTATTGGTGTAATAAGCTAATTAGTATCCATTCAGTTTCTCAGAGCACAAGTCCATAGAGATACAAAACTAAATGCTCAATTGCTCAGCACCAACTAACCTTCTCCTTAATTTTTCTTTAAAATGAAACCAAGAAACTCATTTTGAGAATGAGGAAGTAATAATTAAGCAAAACTTGAAGTGCACACAGTTCACACAAGCAAAATCACAAACAGATAGAGTGCAAATGTAAGCCAGACTGACCCAATGTGATAGCCAAACAGAAAATTGGACATGGAAGCTATCAACACATGAGGAAATGATGGAAGCCATCCCAAATCAACCTCATCTCCACCTTCCTTCTCTGGCACTTCCAGTTTCTCATCATCTGCAGAAACACAACACACAAATCAATCTTCTTCTCCTTCTCCGATGATTTAAAACATTTAAACCACAGTAGAATTAACCTTGTTCTCGATCACGCAAATCGGGAAGTCGCTTCTTCGTCGCCGAAACTCTCTGATTTCTCGGCCGATGCGACAAGCTGAGACGGATTGTTGACGGAGAAAGAGAAGCGTATCGGATTCGGCGGTGGTAGTGAGGTGAGAGAGTCGTCGCCGGAACCGGACCGACCGGTTGGTGGCGTACGGTGGCTGTCCACATCGGATCGGATTATCAGGAACGTACTCGAGAGAGCTGGAGGTTGCTGTACCGTACAAGGTGTTACCTGAACATCGAGAATTGCTGACTCGACTGCCACGTGGGAATCTTTTTGTGACACGTAATGCATTTGGATGAGGGTTTGAACCATTGATAACACGTGTCATTTTTAAATTAAAATTTGAGTTTATGAGGCGAATAAACCTGCACAAATCAAACGCTTTACATTATATCACGAAATTCGAACCAATTCATACCTTGAACTTAAAACCCGAACTAACCCATATGCCATTTGAGGCCAAAAGTGTAGTACTTGTTTTGAGAGCTGTTTACATTTAAACCTGAACAAACTATACCTGGTTACGCGGGCCGCGGGCCGGTTTTAAGCCAAGCCCTTCGGATCACGGGCCTAAATGGTTCGGGCCAAAACAGCCCGCAATTTAAGCGGCCTAAACGGGCCGGGCCAAAAAACCCGCGAAACCGTGGGCAGAAACCACGGGCGGCCCGCTAATTTTGTTGTTTGTTTGTTTGTTATAAACTATAAAATAACAAGACGCGATGTTA
>JAYMTA010004509.1:0-12568 GCA_036897625.1 Pelargonium cotyledonis | reverse complement strand
CGCTGGGCCAAGGACGCGGAGGGTGGCGTCGGTCATTCGGAGTATGCCATTTTTCTCCACCGCCGCAGCGCCGTCGAAGGTAATGTTGCTGGTGGCGTCTCTGAAGTCATCGAAGAAGAGCTCGCCGTCGAGCTGAGAGGAAGCAAATGGGTAGGAGAGAAAGAGAAAAATAACCCAGAAAAGAAGAAGATTTTGTGATGGCGCCATGAATCGAAGAGAACGGAGGTGGTGGTGAATAAAGGTGTGATTTTTAAGAGCAGTGTTTCAGGTACGAGTTGGTGGATTGAAGAAGAAGTAAAAATGGAGTGATTGGGAAAAAGGAAGGAGGTGTGGTCAGGCTGGAAGGAGGAAGGTGTTATGTGGTGATGTTGTGTTGCACGTGATGGGTTTTGAGGCTCTGTTTCACCCACCACAGCAGCTATAAACAGCAGCTCCATGTTTGAAAATGAAGCCAGGAGAGGATCATTTTCATCATATCATATGAATTGTTGGCCAAATCAATGGGTGGTCATGCTCTTCCTTTTTTCTCAAACATGTTTTCATTAAATTAATTGTTTTTGTCTTATTATATTGAAAGTTTTTGAGCAATTAAACATGTTTTTTCAGAAGAAAAAACATGAATGGTTAAGTGTTTCATTAGTAAGATCTTTGTTTAACGAATCGATTGGGTCGTCAAATATTATAGAGTAAGTACGAGGTTATATCTCAATAGAAAGATGTTAAGTTTTTGGTTTAGATTGCTTGCTTAATGTTCGAAAATTTTTCACACAATTGGTGTCATTGCAAACTCGTGTTTTTCTACATATAATTCTTCCATCAACTCGTAAACAAAGAACAACCAACAAATTGTGAATTAGGAGAAAACCTAGCTTTGTGTGATAGAACACTGCATGTTTATATTAAAGTGGAAGTCTTGTGTTGGAATTGTATACGACAATGACAGAGTATAGATAGAATAAATAATTGGCAAATTTATGGTCCATATATACTTTAATTGCATTGTTAGTGGGTGGGTGCTCACCACTTTGCACCAAACGCATCTTCTTTTTCAAGTATATATCCATTCCGACCCAATAATTATATTTCTTTATATGCGTTTTAGCACTATACATCTTCTCTTCATATTAAGTGCTTGTTTGTTTTTTCTACTTGAAAATCTTTTAAGTAGTACAAAAATCTATCTATCGAATTATGTTTTTTATTTTTGTAGTGCAAGATTATGATGAAATGTATGATAATTTGACATAAATATCATTATTGTTCATAATTTTGATATAGATTGTAGAATGGTTGCGGAGCGGGTAAGGGATAGGGATGCCGATCCCATCCCATCCCGCATATAAAAATATTTTTGTTCATGTTCTCGTCCCAAAATGGATAGTAGAGATCATTCTCGTCCTTGTCCTCATCCTCACTCCCTTCGGATTTTACCCGAGAAATTAAATATGTAAAATCTTAAAAGTGCTAAAATTTTTATTTCGTAAATCCAGTTCACATTATTAATAAAAATTAAATTATAATTACACACACAATATATATATGATAAACACCTCATTTAAAATCACTTATACTTACTCAAGTGAATTTGAGGAAGCGGAGCGACCCATCCGGATCCATGATTTTAAATGAGGTGTCATCATATTAGTAGTTTAACTTATGTAACTTTATATCAGTTAACTGATATACATTATACTACCCATATATAATATAAATATATATATATAATATTACATTTCAATTTATAGTCATACAAATGTAAAATAAGAATAGTAACTCAATATGTGTTAGTTTGCCACGTTTATAATAACTACTACACATAACATTAAAAAAATGAAAACTTAGAACAACATTTTCTTTAGTTTCAACAAAATATATGGACTGAAGTCAAATAATATTAGTTGATCCTTTTGAATTGGTTTACCGAAAAAAAAAAAAACACTGCAATAGCATGTTATTGAAAATGGAATGGGAAAAGGAAGAAATGGACCAGGTGAGGTAGTTATAGAATTTATGATGTTGGTTTAGTGACAATAACTGTAGTGTGAAAACAGTTGCTTGGTTCACAACTACACATCAAAAGTCAAAACTCAGCCTGAATTAATTTGTTGTCATCTCAAATAAGATGAACAATGGATACATAAACATAAACAATTCATTAATGGTGGATTGGTCAACAGGTAATGGAAATTTAGCTTATTTTTAACAGATTTTAATATATCAAATCACGACAAAACTTTAAGTTGTAAAGCCAAATGGAAGAAGAAAACTAACCGTTACTATAAATGAATCAACAGACTAGAAGCTTCTTAACTATGCAAACTTTTCAAATTTCTATTCAAAAGGTATCAGCAAAACTTTCACAGCAATGCACTACCAATAGGCAATTGCTCCAACTTGGATTTAAACTGAACAGAGTAGTTGTTGGAAAGAGCAAAGCATCAACTTTACATTGAACATCAATTGTAACACAAAACAAAACATACAGAAGATGCGAATCCATAAAAAAAACCATTTACTGTTATAGTCCCACATGCATAGAAATCTCCACTACAGCTTCCAACAACAATATGATCTTGGAAACAAAAGAAAACAAAAAAAAAACACAACAAAGGGAAAACAAGAAATGGGCTTAAAATGTATACAGACAGCTCCCATCGTCACTCCTAGCGGTCGGGTCGAAATTTTCAGCTTTTGGGTCTGTGCAGCCTTCAGGTACTGGAACTTTCACTTGCTGGGCTGCTTTGCCTGCACCACCAACATCATTTCCACACAAAACACCTTATCAGTTACTTACTTGTGGAAAAAGTCTTGTTTTTTCATGTCCCTTAATTTAAGTTTCGTAAGGATATCATTAGCTGCTAGCTAAAAGTAGATGCAAACCTCCCATCAAGGCCTCTAGCAGGGTGAGGGATCTAACCATAGAAAGTTCCTCTCTTCATCGCATCCTCGTTCGCATCCCCGAGAGCTGCCTCGCTTAGGTACTTGTCGGCCAATTGCACTCTCTTCACGTTCTCTTGCTCTTGCACCAGCATGTTCCCGTATTCGAGCAGCTTCTCAAGTGTCATGGAGGGCTGCTCAAATGTTGGTGGTCCTTCCTTTGAGTTCACCAGCCTCTTCCCGATTCCCTCGACTCCAATGCCTCCAATCCACTTCCTCACTTCATCGTCGTACACTCTAGCCCTCAGGGCTCCAAAGAAATCTATCCATCACAAACAGTTTATATCAATTCACACTGAAAACTATGTTCCAGTTATGTGTTTGTTATAGTCTAATTACCGATGGATTGGCCAGGGAAGGCGTCAACAAGCTTCACAATGTCATCTGTTTCAATCTTGTCGTGCTTGAAGATACCGGTGCAGACTCCAATTCGGTCATCTCTGGTTGGAGCCCAGTAGAACTTCTCCATACGCCCATCACGGATGAGGGGAGCATACAATGTTGAGAAATCGTTACCTGTGACAATGATGGGGACGCGGGGGTTCTCCTCCTTGTTGTACATACCGGGGAGCTGGACGTTGGTCGGGTTATCAGCTATGTTCATGAGAGTGGCATTAACCATCTGGTTGTTGACTGTGTACTGGGTGGTTCCACCCATTCTTCCTGCTCCTGCATCAAGATCGTTGATGAACAGGGCGCACATCTTTCCCTTCTTGATTATGTCGGCAGCTTCACGGTACCTCTGCCTGATCAGCTTCGCGGGCTCTCCAGCATTCCCACTTTCCAATTCTCCGGCACTCATCATGATGGGGCTGAGTTATACACATCAAAACATGAGCATCAAAAGGACTTACGATCGAGCTTGGATTCGACAAGAAACTAAACATAAACTCACTTGATTCCCATCTTGGCAAACACAAGCTCACACTGGAAGGATTTACCCTGCCCCTTGCCTCCCCAAATACCAAGAATGAGTGGAACCTATAACGAATTGCGAAACAAGTGATTGAGTACTGATATAGAAACAAACATAGAAAACTCAGTCATGAACTAATGGACTCATATATACCTTAATGTTAGGGAGGGTCATGAAGTTCTTGGTGATGTGAACAACAAGCTTGTCCATGAAGGCGGGAGCGATGTAGAAACCATCCATGTTGTTGTCCAAGTACCTGAAACATCAATACATTACCACCAATGATCAAAACCCTATATATAGAATTACAAGCAAACAATATACGATCCGAATGTGTATGATCTTACTGGCGAAGTCCGGTACTGATGTAGTCATAAGAACTCATGATGGCGTAGTGGGTTCCGGAGTCCTGGGGAGCTTGGAAGAGGGAATCAACCATACCCTTCCCTCTGGTGATGTCCTGTTGGTCATCGGATGTGTCGTAGGCAAGGCCCTTCCATTTGTCTGTGTTCTTCTTCTCATTAGCCTCAGCGACAATCTTGAAGCTCTTACACGACACCTTGGTGTTGGAGAATCTTGAGCTCACCTTCTTCAAGCTGTTGCCATTGAAGGACGAGCTTGGGAGCAAAGCACCGCCGCTGGATCCGTTCAAGCCCAACTGTGCACACACAATTCAAACCAATTACGGACACATAAAGAACCATTCCAAACACTTTCCTGTTCAACTAAATTACATGGGGATCATGCAAGAACTAATTCAAGAAATGATATGGGTATGTTAGAGGGTACATACCGGAGCTCGGTTGATGGCACCGACGGTGGAAAAGGCGGCCATGGAGGATCGGAGCTAGGGAACAGAACAGAGGAGCTGAGCTGCAGAGTAGAGAAGAGGTTGTGCTTGTATGCAGAGTGGTCTGAAAATGGTGAGTGAAGAGCAACACTTATAAGGTTGGTTTGAGTGAACGCCATTGAATTTGGAGACGATGAGGATTGGTTTGTGAGTGTGTGCTCGACGGCCACACAGTCTAGATTGGCTGCTGTACACGTGGCAACCGGAGTGTGCTTGAGATGCTGTCCCAGCTCGTCGTTTTGAGGTTGGCGTTCCAGCGCTTCTCTTCTCCACTTAAAGTATGGTCGTTTTGTTACCACACAAACACAAACTTCTTCTTGCTCTTTCTAATTGGTTTGTCCTATTCTCTATTGTCTATTGTCTCTGTTTCAAATCAACCATAGAAGATGAGGTGAATAAAATGTTTATGATTTATATTTGAATTTGTGCAGATTATTGGTTCATTTTGTGGAGATTTTTGGGTTGGAGGATTTAATTTGTGAATGCAATTGTTTTTTCAAGGGTCCCATGACAATGCTCCTATGACATGCACAAGTAACAATTTCTTTTTATTTTTCTTAAACTCTTTTTTATTTATTCATTCATTGTATAATTTTTGTGAAGCCAAGACTTGAGAGAATAGTTGTAGAATTGTGTAATTTGGCATATTATAGGGCTACCACAAAAGAATAAATATGAACCTCAAATTGGGAGATGAGATTGGGAAAGGTTTTGGAGTATGAGAGAGACTTATTTGCAAAAGCCCATGAGCCCTATCTTCCGGGGCTAACTTTGGGAAGTGTTAATGTGTGGACATTAATGGGCAGCCCATGAAACCATACTTGTTCCTTTCCTTTGATTACTAGTTATTAATGGCTTTTCTTTTTTACTAGGGGTAATGAAATATGGAGTCCATTTTATGGTCTAACAACATAACTCACTTCTTTTCTTTTCTTCTTTTTTTTTTTTCTTTTTTTTTTTGGGGTAGAATTGCTTTGTAATTTGACTCTTTAAAGTGAAAAACTTATTAATTAAACTCAAATGTTTTTTATTAGTGTCCGCTTAGGGCAACATTTGGACAGTGATGGTTTGACCAAAGTCATCGGATCAATTTTCGAGTTTATCTTCGAATCAAATGACATACCTAATAGTTGCGAGATGCCATTGGCAAAACTATTCAAGTGGTTGCCTTGAACTCCAAGTGCAATCGTTCTCAATTGTTCGTGCTCTTCAGGCTGGAAGGGAGGGTTCTAGTGTCTTCCACTTGATAATTCAAGGTGATGGTGAGGATTCTAGTGTATTTGGTTTGATTATTCG
The DNA here is from genome assembly GCA_036897625.1 of Pelargonium cotyledonis. NCBI lineage: Eukaryota > Viridiplantae > Streptophyta > Magnoliopsida > Geraniales > Geraniaceae > Pelargonium > Pelargonium cotyledonis. The sequence goes on along the minus strand of JAYMTA010004509.1, from coordinate 6,569 downwards.
AGATATTTAATTTAACCATTGTGACTCAGATTTGTAGTGTCAATTTTTTTATTTTCGGATTGATCTGTGTACCGAGTGATTCACGAGTTATTTAGATTTTTGATGTTTTTGTCATACTTTTTTAGGTGGTTGTTTTCAAACCCTCAATTTTATGTCATATTTGTTATCGTTACTCTCAACTTGAAGAACAAACCCCCCAAAATTGATTTTTATCCACATTCATAATCATCTCATTTCAATCTTAGGAAAAACATAAAGATTCTAACTTTTTAACATGCCCCTCCTAAATCAAATCTTGGCCCATAAAATGTTCTAAATTAAGCATCAAAAGCAATATCATAAGGCTTTTATTGAATACCCAATACAAAAAATCAATTTTGCATACAAATAAAAGCAAAAAATATGAAGTAAAATCACTAATCTAACAACTCTTTACCAAAATCACAGCTCACACATCACAAAAACAATATTGTGAAATTTTCAGTTTTCAACCAAAATACACAACCCATACACCACCATATCTAAGTAAAATCGATCAAACAACATAAAAAGTTCGTGAAATTAAAAGAGTGGAAATATAATTACCCGCAAAATATTAAAAAACAAAAATGAATTATATTTTTTGAAAAAAAATGAATTATATTGTTCGAAGAAAGAAATGGACTCACATGTGTCATTATTAATTTTTTTTTTTTTTGTTATCAATTAATCCTATCCAGCACTTTAAAATCCAATCCTAATAACCACAAAAGTAAGACATAAGGGTTAATTCTTTTGATTATGTTAATCAATGTATGTTTATATCCTTGTTAAGAAAAATAAAGAGACCTTTTCAAATGCTAAATTAAGAAATGGCACCTTATGAATTGCCTAATTGATGGGACACACACAATACTTAGCCTTTGCCTATAGTTTTTCCCGTGACTCATTCATTCTACCAACCAATCATTCGTAACTTTCACAAACTAAATGACTCTTGCATTCTACCAATCATATTTCCCCCCTACCATCTCTAACTTTATGCACTAATAATTGAGTATAATCTCAATTGTTTTTCTTTTCATTTTCATAACTATACATCAGTTCAGATTAATTCTGAGCTGAATTACACAAGATTAAACTTATTCGTTTTGACTTCGATAGTCAAATTAATTCAACCCAAAAAATCATGTCTATCCGACGAATGACGACACAACACGTTAAGCCAGAGCATCATGTTACCATCATCCCACAACGATGATAACGCAGCTTCACAAACTTCCTCCTACACGTGTATAGAGTGCACCCAAAGCACGTGATCACACACCACGTCTAAGGTCACATGCCCAACCATTGGTTATACCAAAAATCACGAGATCAAGACAAAAGAAATGGGGAAGAAGACAACAACGAACAGTCCGTTCTCATAGTTCGCCAAGACCATCCTTGTGTCCACCTTTAGAATTGTCTCGACAATCCTACGTGTCATTTGTCCGCTCTCCTAGTCCACCAAGGTACCTCCGAACATCCGCCCCTCAACTATCACAACAGCGAACTTTGTTGTCGTGACAGAGGTTTAGAAAGCATATTGGACTTGTCTAAAGATCCATGTCACCTCTTCAAGTCGTGAAGACTCCTCATATCACCAAACAAATACAACTATTATCCATGATACTTGAAACCCTAAGGAGCTACCCTATGAGGTAGAGATTTCTAGGAAATTTGATGTTTCACCCAATGCACGAGAGGCGCATGTAAACTCACGGCATGGCAACCGCGCACGTCGTACCCAAGTGTAAAAGCTCAAGCCACCAAATAGGTCTCACCTCACTATTAATCAATCACACGCTACATATGATGAATATTATAGGTTAATATAAGTACCCTCACCTCAGTAAGAGAATGTGATCTTCATTCACTCATTAATTAATCTCTCTAAAAACACTATAGCACTTTTTGTGATTTTAGTCGAGATATCACTCTCAAGCTTGAGACGGTGTCTTGAAATCACATCTTGAGTCTTCATTCTTTGGCGTGTTATCTCTTAAAGGTCACAAGTGTCAAGCACCCTAACCGACGTACATTGACATTGAACATCGACATTTAAACTTAGAAAAAATACTTATGCATGTGGACAAGACGACAAATAACAATTCAGCGTGCTTGCATTGACCAATTCAAATAGTTGTATCACGTAAAAACTCCTGCTAAATGCTAATAATAAAAAATTGCACACAAAATATCTAACTGGAATTCCCAATATCTAAGCTCGTCCCTTCGGGGACATCCGATAAAATTGGAATATCTAAGCTCGTTAGAACCAAAATGCAAAGTTTGCTGATGAAATTAAAGAACCAAAATGCAAAGTAAAAAGAGAGACAATGAGAAATCAAACTACAAATTTTGCACTTGTGATTGAATGGGATGAACAGTTAACCTGCAGAGATAAGTTAATTAATTTGATGACAGCTAATGAAAAGAGACACCAGCCAAAGACAAGAGCTACACATTAAACCTAGAAATGGAGGATTATTGATCCACGATAGAGAAAGACACTTTCATCGTTAAACTCGAAAGCCGAAAAGCTCCCACCTCCACCATCCCATTTCCTCCCTCAATTCTCATGCATAACCTTAACCTTCACTTCACAAGCAAAAACAAAACCTTCCACAGTTACTGAAATGACACAAAGTTACTGAAAATAGCAACTTTTCTTTTACTTCTAGAGCCATGCATTAAGCATAACTTCCAAGAACACAACAACTGTTGCTGATAGCAAATTTAAGGCCACAAGTATAAGAGAATATTGGATGGATGAATCAGGTTTGAAGGCTTTTTTGGGTGTTGGGAACAACACGAGAAAAAGGTGTCCTCTCAAGCCAATCCTCTCCCTCTCACACCACCGTCCCATTATTTATTGAGTGGCCAACAGCCAAGCCCCAAGTGTTAGATTAAAACCTTAAAATATGGTTAATCATGGATGATTAATGGGTCAAGACAAACACCAGAGGTGACTCATGCACTCTACATCCAATCCCTAAGCTAACATTTTTGCATTTAAAACTATCTATATAGTTCGGGTTTCTCATTTGCCAAATGAGCATGTTTTATGTACAAATGCTCCAACCTTTTCCATTGATTAGACTTGTCTTGAGTTCATAATGTTGACATTCATGAATCTAGGAGTTTTTGGATTACTCACATCATGAACTGCACTACTTAGAAATCAAGAAACTAAAAGAGCTAGCTAGCTGATATACTTTTATCACCTAATACAAATAATGGATGAAGATGTTAGATTGAGTTAGCCTAAGGTTTGATGATTATGAACATGTTATTTGAATTCCTGCGTTTTGCTAAATGTTTCAACTGTTGAAAGTTTTAGCATACTAAACTACCATTAGCAATCCAATGCTCATAAGAAAATTAAAAGTTTCAAAAGTGAAAGACCCTTTTCTTATCCTCCTCTCTTTATTCTTTGGGCAAAATGAAGTTGCCATAATTGCAAGATAAAGGGAGAAGGAGCTATCGTACTTGCATACACATCAACATTTGCTCGCTTAAAAAACTTATTTTTGGGCAATTATTTCTAATTTTTAGAGCCCAGCTTATGATAATAATCATTAGGTCTTCCATCAAATGGTTTTAATAGTGAAAGAATCTATATAAACAAAGACTTTTTGAAGACACCAAATAGGAAATGTTACCAAAATTGAGCAGGAGGATGTAGGCCACAATGGAGACCCAAAAGAACATTTTGCTTTTAGCAAAAGTGAAAAAATAAAACATCCCTTGGCCACAGGAAAAAAAGAATTTCAGACTTATTTAAAAGGATGGTTGTAAAGTATAAGTCTCAACACTTGGTGTTTGCAAACTTGCCATTTCAAACTTTCAAGTACATAGGAGAAATACCATTGTCACCGATAGGGCGATAACTTAAAAGGCATAGGACAATGACAGGGTTTGGCTCCTCATGTGGCGCATGCAAGTTCCTCAGAAGGAAGTGCGCAAGTGAATGTGTTTTTGCTCCTTATTTCAGTTACGACCAAGCTGCAACTCACTTTTCAGCAGTGCACAAGGTGTTTGGTGCAAGCAATGTGTCCAAGTTATTGTTACACTTACCTTTGGATAACAGAAGCCACGCGGCTGTCACCATATCCTACGAGGCATTAGCTCGGATGCGTGATCCTGTGTATGGCTGCGTTGCTCACATCTATGCACTCCAACAACAGGTTTAATTTCCTCCATTGTCCTTGTTTAGACTTGTTGCTGCTGGAATCAGAATTAGTATTATAACATCATACTGATATACTCTTTGCCTATGACATTTGCAGGTTGTAAACCTACAAGAGGAGATAGAAATGCTAGCAAACCAAATGACGGCTCATTATGCAATTGGCATTACTAGTTCTGGGAGTTCTCAAGCAAGCAATAACATACCTCAGGAGACTGAAATGTCTTCACAATTAGATGTCATCAACATGCCGTTCTATTCAAATCAACAGGTTCCTCACCTTCCAAACTCCGGAAACACAATTTCGGATCAAACGTTTGATGAGCAAATGAACCTGGAGCTCCCTCCTCTGTTCGAATTGGAAGGCCAGAGCCTGTTCTGTGACCCCAACGAGGTGAATCCTCTAGAGAGATTCGTCCAAGAAGTCGACCAAGACATGTTCTTAGGTTACCCTTGGTCGTACAATAACCAGAGCTACCATGCAGTATGATAATTTGAACTTCGTATCAGCAAGCTTTTGTACTGCGTACGCTGCAGTGTATCTCAAGTCCCGCCCAAGGATCATTCTCTTGTATATTGCTGACCTCAGACCTGCACTTAGGTTTTGTAGATTACAATGATCTGCATATTATTGTTTTAAACAAGTCAAATTTGGTGCACGGTCACGTGCCATCTTTGATTCTATGTATCCAATGTTCTTATCAAATCTACAAAAAGTTTGTATTTTTCTGAGCACTTTAGAGGGCTAAGAAAGACACTTGGGCAACATAGGTGACTGAGATAATCACATCTGTCAGCTAAACCCAAATCGGGAATCCATTCAACCAGAAAAACATACAATTCATACCGCATATACAGACACATGCCGATCTCGGGGAACACAAACCAAATTATTTTTCTATAAACAAGTTAAGCCTATTTTAAATGAAGAAAAGTAAAATATGAAAATTTGGGCAGCACCAAGTACTTGTTTTATCTAATCTAAGCCATTACTTTAAGCAAATCAAGAACTTGCTCTTGTATTTCCCCAAATTAACCAATAGCAGTGACAAGTTACAAAAGAATCGGATCTCAATTGAATAAACCTTGACGCCCACAGGACAATCATAATCCTAGAGTGCAGTGGATAAATAAACCAACAGAGATGTATTTTCGATTCTATCTGAATCTACACTGATGCGGAGTAGAAATCACAACACAATTGAAGAAATGAAATTAAATTAAAACCATAATTTAGAAGAGAGAGAGCACAAAATTGACCTGATCCTATGATCCTCCACTGTTGATCAACAATAATATAAATGGAGCATGTTAGGTTTTCACTTTGAAGAACCTGACTGGTTGCATTTGATCGGAAAGTTGATTGGGAAAAGCAAGCCATACCAGTTGTTCGAAAGACCCAACAAGGGCCTCTTTTGTTATGCTGGATCATAAATGGGCCATATTATACACCAATTAAAGAGAAATAGTCAGATATTGAATGTTCAGCCGGAACTAACTCGGGGCACTATATGAAGACATCGGGTAAGAAAATACACACTCCAAACTCGGGGGCACTAAAGCTATCACCGCAACTTATTTACCTTTCATTGGTGTGTGCATTTTCTTACCCGATGTCTCTATACAGTGCCCCCGAGTTTGCAACTCTCTTTTTTCTTAATTGCAATAATGGAAAGATAAGAACTATTATTGATCTCTTCAAAAGTATTTGATGTGCATTAGTTATAAGCAAAACTTATTGTATTATAACCAAATTAAAACAATTTCCAACGAGGGTGGACAAAACAAAACTTTCAACTATGAAAGATATGCCTTAACCTCCACCAATGTACTAGAAACAAAGATAAAACTAACATAATTAACTACTACAATACAATTTAAAATTAAAACAAAAAAGTGAAGAAGAAAAATATATACTTATAGTAAACATATTCTTACAAATTAAAGCGAAGATGATAATAAGGTGTCTGCAAGTAGATCAAATAGGAGGAGTCAATAATGATGATGAGAACGAAAGAGTTAGACTAATCGGGTCAAATTCGCTAGTTATATGTTTATTCGATAAAAATAATACGAGAAAAATAAAAATTGACGGATATTTAAAAAAAAAAATTTAATGAAGAACTACAGTGAAAAAAGTATTGTAATAGAATTGAAAATAACTAAATTTATATGTATACTAGTAATTCACGTGTGACTAATTTCCTCAATAATGAAAAACAAAGTAACATAATAAAATTATCAAAAAAAGTGGTCTGACTCTCTGTAGAGGTTCCCTGTTTTAGGGTTTTGAGTAGCTGTTTCTAGGGTTTTTTCGTCCTTTTGTGACGGCGGAGGCGGCCGCAGGATCCGGGCC